>JBBPBS010000170.1:4679946-4691826 GCA_037974835.1 Cicer judaicum
TGAAATTTTGCAAAGAAAAAAAAAGATAACATTGTTGATATTTCAAAATATAAAAGATCAAATTGTCACTTAAAATTAAAATAAATGATCAAATCAGAAGAAAAAAAATAAAAATAAAATAAAATAAAATTAAAGACCTAAACGTTAATTGAAATTAAGTTAAGGAACCACGATTATTATTTAGCCTAAATAATATGTCTTTCATTATTTTCTACATTTTTGTAAATTCTTTTATGTTTTTATATCTCTCTCATGTATGTGACACTCTCCTTTTGGAACAACCACACAAATGAGATTGTTTTTTTTTTTAATCCTTCTTATTTCTATAGAAATAGTTAATTATATTTTTCCTTTTTAAGCTGTTGAATATATTGTTTTTCATTGATGAATCGTCACATACAACATAAAAAAAGTAATACTTTTTTTCACACTTTTTAAAAATCATGTCAATTTGTTAATATTATTAAGTTAAATGTCATATTCCGAGTTTGAATATAGTAGCTCATAGTTGTGTATGAATTTGTGGTAATATTTATCATCTTTTATAAAACCAAAAAAGAAATGACATCAATTTATAATATCACTTCAATACGTGTAATTAATCTTCAAGATATTTTTTTTTATTAAAGAATATTCAAGATATTACACATTATGATAATAACTATTAAAACAAAAATATATTTTTAATCTACTTTGTACATTCTTTAAAAATGTGATCGTGATGATAGTAATGAAAATATTGCATATAAAGGTAATGATCGTCAAAATGAAAATAAATTGTTAATCTCTTCGTACATCATTGAGGATTATGTAGATAAAATAATGATGACTGACATGATTTTAAATATGTGAATTGAATTTATTGATAATAATTTAAATTTTACCAAATAAAAAAAATAGATATTGAGAATATTGTATTTGAGAGGATGTTGTATTCATTTCTCTTCAATGGTTGCATAAAATTCATTAAGTCCTTTGAAATTAAGATTTCAAAGGATTTTAAAATATTTTTTTTGTGATGAAAAAGTATTAAGGTATTCATTCAATATTTTAATGTAATAAAAATAAGTCTTGAGGTATTCAATTATAATTGTTGGAATTTTTTAAACTATGTGTAAAAATCTTGTGATAAATATCCGGTCAAGACTTTTTACATCTTAAAACAAATCTTGTAGTATTCAAATTTTTTAAATTTTAATAGATTCTTTTAATAATTTCTTACATTTATTCTCTTTCCCCTTCCCATTCTCTCTATGTCTCTCTCTTACTCCATCCCTATATTTGTAATTTCCAACAACACTCAACTCAATTCAACTCTTCAATGATAAACGATTGAAACTAAATTTAAAATGACTTTGATTATAAGACACAATTCAACTCATCTCGCAAGTCTATCCAAATTCACCAACCCTTAAAGTCTTCAAACTTCTTTACATTTTCGTCTTTTGTATATCTTATTTCATTATCTTTTTGGTTTATTTATGCATTTTCATCTCTCTCTTCTTTCTCCTTTCTCCTCTACTACATTCTCATAACATCATGAGTAAAATTATTGTTTTTCATGTATCAGCTTTTCTATAAGAAGATTTTAAAGAATCATTACAAAGATAATATCAAAGAATCAAAATGATTTCTTACACTATTTTAATATGCAACAACATTTTTTTTACAGACAATAAATTAGTTGTTACGTTAACTTGTAAGTATATTATTAGTTGTTATGCTAACTTGTAAGTATTAATATGACTATAAACTTTATATTACTTTACTCATGTTATATGTATATGTATTGTATATATCACAAGCAAAATGATTTCTTACACTATTTTAATATGCAACAACATTTTTTTTACAGACAATAAATTAGTTGTTGCGTTAACTTGTAAGTATATTATTAGTTGTTATGCTAACTTGTAAGTATTAATATCACTATAAACTTTATATTACTTTACTCATGTTATATGTATATGTATTGTATATATCACAAGCAAAAAGATTAGTGGATCATAAATATTTTTAAATTACATCTATTTTAAGATCAACTTTTAAAGTGTGTGTGATATTCTAATTTTAGATGTGATATAATCTACAAAGTAGTTTATATTATGACTGTAAAATAAAAAGATATTACGTATGATAATAATTATTCTTAAAATAAAAATATATTATTAATCTACAATGTACATCTTTAAAAAAATATAATAGAGATGATAGTAATGACACTTCAAAAAAAGAGATCAAACTTAACTTTCAGTGATATTTCTTTATTTATCACTATAGTTACTTTTAGCTATAGCTATAGACATAGTGTCACTTATTGTAATTTATATTAATTTATATTAATACATAGGATAGGTAGTTCTATGATCTCAACGCAGAATCAGCTATTTAATCAAATCCATTTTCTTTGCACCTCCATTTTCTTTGCACCCAAACACTCTCCAAAAAATCTCTTCAATTTTCTGGAGAAAATCTCATCATGTCGTGGCGTCAATGATCACCTTCTATGTGACATCGAAGGTAACCACCTCACTTCTTCTGCTATCCTCAGTCAAGACGGTAGCGTTTGGGGTCAAAGTCACAATTTCCCTCAGGTTTTCAATTCTCTACATAATCATCATTCGATTTCATTCTTATATTCAATTTCGATCTGTTCCTTTGGTGATTCATCGCTTACTTAATCACTTAATTTTGATGGTTTCATTTCCTAAGGAATATTCTAGATTTTCCGATCTCTTCACTATGATTGTAAATTAACCTAACAGTGATTACTGTTATTGACTTGTTGTTTGACATTATAAAAGGATCCGCATGCAAATGAAGTTCCTCAACAGTGAAATTGAATTGAAACTCTGTCGTTTTGATTATATATTGCATCTAATCAATATGCTACATTTTTTTATGTTTGATTGATTCATAAGGTTCATGAGATGGCTTTAATTGATCTGTTTGAAGTTTAGATGATCTATTCTTATTTGTGATGCGTTGGTGTTTATTTTGTGTAGTTCAACCCTGAGGAAATAACTGGTATCATGAATGATTTTGCTGAGCCTGGAACACTTGGTCCAACTGGATTATATATTGGTGGCACAAAATATATGGTGATCCAAGGTGAACCAGGAGCTGTCATTCGAGGGAAGAAGATATGGACTGTTGTTTATGAATGATCTTAGATTATGTTGATTGAACCCGTATCCTCCCTTGACAAAACTTTTTATGCTGTACTTAGCTAAGAACACCAATTGAATGCCAATTATTCATACAAACCCAAATGAGATGACCAAACTGAAACGTGTTCCTAGAAAAATCATGGAAAATATTGCACCTATTGTATTTGATGAAATGACTCAACTGAGACGTGTTCCTCGAAAAATCATAGAATGTGTATCCCTTGTCTTTGTTGCTGCTTTAACTCTTATAATTTCCATTAACATGTGGATGGGAAACATCCCAACACATCTCTTCATCCAATATCAGTAAATTATTCAATTGTTTCAAAATAATGTCATCATCTTCCAATACAGATTTTGTTCAAAATCAAGCTTCCACAACTTTTTGTTCTTTCTTTAACTCCTTCAATCAATTCTATTACTACTCCACAAATAGGTAACAAAATGACTTTTTTTTATTATTGACACCGGTGCCACTGATTATATTAATCTCTTGAACATTTTACTAATTTGCACTCTATTAAGCCTTTCACAATAAGATGGCCTAATGGTTATAAAACTACTGCATCTATCTTTTGAATTGCTAGCATTTCAAATTCAATAGTTTTCATAATGTTTATTATGCACTTTAATATTCTGCTAGTCTTTCTTTCTATCACCAAAATGATCAATTATGTGAACTATTTATTTACTTTCCAAGCTAGAAATTGTTTGATTTTGCTGAATTTCACCAAGAAACTGATATGTACAACTAAGAAACATGGAGATTGATACGTTCTCAAAGTTCTTGAATTTCAAAGTTCCTGATATGCCTAAATTTTCTTTGGTGGTTACAAAACAACAATCAAATCTTATGTCCCTAAGTTGTTGCTACTTCAATTGAATCAATAGACATAGTTGAACTCTATCATAACATCTTTATTTATAAACTATAAAGTAATATCAGAAATTAAACAACGATAACTACTTAGTACTTATGCTTATGCATGCCATCATAAGTTGGAATGATATTGTTGTGTACTAATTATGAATCAATTACTATACTAATTTTCAGCTGCGAGAGCGTAATTTTATGTTGCATAAGGAATCAAGGCAACAAGACCCATATGGTATTTTTAATACAGAAGAGTCCATTCCAAGGGATATTGGTCCTTATATGAATTTGGTTATATTCACATCAAGTTCTATGGATCCAAAGTTCATCTCAATCCCTTCCTCTGTTCCATTACTAATAAAGTTAAGGTATGTCATGAATAATGAATGTATGTAGTAGGATTTTAAATAGCAGTCACATTACAATTTTTTTATATTATAAAGAATCGTGGTCAAATGTGGCTAATGTGACTTCAATTTTTATGTTGCAGATTAAGACGCGATTGCAAACATTTATTTAAAACTTTATAGTATTAGTATACTTCTAAATTTCTAATGGAAAGAACAATTATTGAGAAGTTTGCAAGTTCTATTAGACAATAATAATTAAAGTGGTTCATAATCAGAATAATATTTTAATTTGTGTCTTGTGGTGTATAGGATCTTGATGAGCAATCTTCAGACAGTTGATTTGAAAGGCCTTACAAATCAACAAAAATTAGCATTTTGGATCAACATGTACAATGCTTGTATCATGCATGTATGGTAGAAATTTCTTTTATAAATCTCAATTTTGATAGTTCAATCTTATAGGACAGTGATCAACAATGTATTATATGATTAATGTATGCATTTTTTATTTCAGAGATTCATCCAATATGGAGTGCCATCCACCCCAGAAAAGATAACAACATTGATGAACAAGGTACTCTACAAATCTTGATATAGATGTGAGTGAACCATAGAATCATACACACAAAGAGTAGATAAATAATAGTCTATTCAGGAATTGCTTTTTCAAAACATTTGGTTCATTTGTATACATATCAAGCACCTAATGACATAAAGCAGCATGTGGAGGCATGTTTTGATCCAAAAAAAATTATATATGAATCTAATACAATATATATACTTTTTAAATTCCTTACTAAATGTTTTTATTTCATTACAGATTGATGCTCATGATGGTGGTGTTAATGACTTGGGATTTTCATATCCAAACAATAAGCTATGCTTTGTAACTTGTGGAGATGATGAGTTAATAAAGGTAACATATTTTTTTTCCCAATCTATTGTAGATTATAGCTATATGAGTGTATATCTTTAATTATTAATATTTGACGAGTGATACATATAGGTATGGGATTTGAATGGAAATAAGGTCATGTATCACCCTCTCTCTACATTTGAATTTTTATTTTGAGGCATTCTAGAATCTGTTGTAGTGAATGCTTGATTGATAAGTTATTGTGACATCAAATTCATGCAGTTTTGTTTTTCAACTTCGGTTGATGGCAAACTTACTACAGTGAGGTTTGATCAATCGAAAATTAATTATGGCCTAGTTTTTCATCCTAATTTCTTTCAGTATATACTGCCACATGGAAATGAAAAGCTTTCGCAAGTTGAATTATTGGTTATTGATGAAGCAGCTGCTATTCCACTACTTATGGTGAAGTAACTTTGTCTCTATGAACCACGGATACTGTCTGTGTCATGTTTGGTGTCCATGTATGTTTGTGTTTCATTTCTTCAGGATAGCAAAACAATTGTGGAGAGTAAGACAGCAGATCTAAGATCTCAAATAAGGCGAAAAAGAAATGGACCGGAGGACATAAACCAAGCTTCAGATGTGAGGAATCCATGGCCGCAATTTGATCTGACAAAGTGTCCTTCTCGCCACGAAACACAACTCAAGGCATCATGTGGCGTAAGGTGCCAACTTTGTAATCATGTGTAACGGTTGAGGCCTCGCTAGTTCTTGTAGTGAAGGCTTAGATGATAGAACATCTAATAATAATTTTTGAATTGTCAATAGTCTTCACTAAATGCAGAAACCTATAGCTTATATAATAGACTTCTAATCATATTTTATATTATCTTACGATAGTATAAATAGATGTATATGTAAAACTTGTATAGGATATCAGTGTACAAATATTAAACTCTTCTTGATTTTGATGCCGGACTCTTAGTTTAAACTGTTGCTTTTGATGTATTAGTGAATTGAAAATTGAGTTTATGATGATTGTTTATTTGAGTTAACTGTTTAAGTTTCTCATGTAACCCAACAAGCAATATTTCCTTTTACTTTGGTTGCAGGTGGCAATGGCAACAGCTGCAAAAGCAAAATTACTTCTTCGTGAGCTAAAGACCGTTAAAGAAGATTTGCCATTTGCTAAAGGATGTATCTGCACTTGTTCAAGACTCTGCACTTGTTTCTTCAAGAACTTCACATAATGTATTGCTTCATCTAACATAGAAGTTGTATCCATTTTTGTTCCACTAGGAACTAATCTCTGCAAGATCCTTATTTTCTCACTTATTCTTTCTCTTCTGTGTCTTGTAGCTACAATCTGGATCTTTTGAAATCTTCACGTTTTTTCTCTTTGGTGGTTTAATGGTTTCAGGGTCTATGTGAATAGGTTGCATAACCGCCATTTGGAATATCATTTCTCTCATTGCTGTCATTGATGAACTTTTTTTCTCTAATGAAGGGTATGAAAATGATGAAGCATTGTTTGGTTGAAAAGGATAAGAAGAGAGTGGTGGATTCATCAAACAGAATTCATTTTCTGTGTTGGTGAGAATGAGATTGTTGCTGTTGGAGTTGGTGTTATAAAATGGTTGATATGTTGATTCAAGAAACTTTTCCATTTGCATCATCGTTGTCATCATGTTATTCATGATGCTTTCATCAGTAGTTTCTAAGGTTTTCATCAGTAGTTTCTAAGGACTTGGATACATTTCTTTCTCAAGCGACATGGACATTGCTCTAGCTATGAGGACAATGGTATTTCCAACCGGAACAAGGTTCAACACAATGTACTCATACAAAGACCTAAACCAATGTGTACCTTCAAGCTGGTGCTGGTATAGTTGCTGACAGCAACCCTGCGGATGAGAACCAAGAGTGTCAAAGCAAAGCTGTTGCTCTTGCTCAATCCATCGACTTGGCAGAGTCTGCATTTGTTGATAAATTGGATAAGAACTATTATCAGGTCAGAACAAAATTCATTTTCAGCACTGCCATGAAAATTGTTGAATGCCTATATTATTCTAAATGGGAAATAAAAATGCAATTACAACAAACTTAGATAGTAGTAACTATTTAGTATCAATGGTTTGGGTCCTCCATGTCTTTCAACTATCAATAGTACATACTCTTCATGTATTTCTCAATTAATTATTATAAATCTGTGATGATTCTATTAAATAGTAACTATTTAATAGAATTAGTAAAATTAAATTATATTTTATTGTATGTTTCAATGACATTAATTAATAAAAATACTAATAAATTAAAATTTTAAATTTAATTTACTAGTATTAATAATTTAGAATTACAATTAGAAGGAAGATAAAATAAATTTAATTCAATAAATAATTATAAGTTTTAGTGACCGACAATACTGTAGGAATAGACTAATTCTTTATTTATATTTATCTAGTTTTTAGTGACAGTCATTATTGTAGGTAGAAATCAAAAAACATGTAGTGACAATCCTCAGAACATGTAGTGACAGTCCTCAAAGTGTAGCAGGAGGCCCCCTTAAAGTTGACACTAATTTTGAGTGTCACTCAATGTATTATAAACTTTTACCTACAGTTTTGAACGTTTACTGACACATTTTATATGTCACGATAGGTCAATTTTTTTGCAGTGTGAAAATATTGCATATAAGGGTAACGATAATTGAAATGAAAATAAATTCCTAGTTTATTCATACATCATAGAAGATTATGTTGATAGAATAATGATAATTGCCCGATTATAAATATGTGATATTGACTTTAGTAGGAATGATTTAAATTTTAATAAATGAAAAACATTATTGAGAATATTGTGTTAGAGAGTATATAGTAATAGAGATCATAGTAATAAAAATATTGCATATAAGAGTAACCATAATTGGAATTAAAATAAATTGCTAGTTTATTCAAACATCATAGAAGATTGTTTGATAGAGTAATGATAATTACCTTAATTTTAAATATTTAAAACTGATTTTTATAGGAATGATTTAAATTTTAATAAATAAAAAACATTATTGAGAATATTGTATTAGAAAGTATATAGTAATCAATTAATATCTGCTTAAAAATCATTTTGTCCTTTGAAATTTTAACAAAGACCATAATTATGAATCTATCATTCAAATCGAAGAGCAAAAATAAGAATATGTTAATTATGTTAATTTATTGAGAACTCTTATAGTTACAGATATGATGATAAATGTCACTTAAGATAATATTAAACTAAACTATTTTGTTATTGAATGATTTTAAAAATGATATTAGTCTCATTAATATTTATTCGTAATTTATAAATTATTTATTATATTTTTTTATTCAATATTATAATTTCATAAAATATTTCAAAATCTTGAAAATTCTTGTGTTATAAATCCATTAAAATCTTAATTATAAAATACTGACGGTAAATAATCTTTTAATTTTTTTTAAAGTCTTTTAAAATCTATACATTTCTATAAATTCTTTTAAAATCTTTAAGATTTTTTTTTCAAAATAATCTTCTAAAAACTCAATCCACCACACCATCTAAGTCTATAATGTCTTTTCAAATCCTATAAATTCTTTGAAATTCGTAATACAACATTCTTTATGTAAAAATTGTCTTTTAAAATATTATTCTAGTCAAATCATATATATATATATATATGGAAAAAATTTCATATAATACAAGGAAAATAAGTTTTGTAAATAAAAATAAAATAATAGTATATATGTGTATCTAAATCATTTTTAACAGTCAATATTAAGTCAAATATTAATTCTCAAAATTAAGAAAGAAAGTTGTATATAAAGCCACTAAGGGGTGAAGGCAAAATCAATATTACAAGAATTGAGTAGAAATACAATATGTCTCGTTTTTCATTCATTGCAATTGTGTTTCTTTTAAGTGTTGCATCCTCACATGCAGCTAAAGTTGTGGATGTTGCAACCATTTGCAAACAATCCTATAACGCAACTTATTGTTTAGAACTTTTCAAATCAAAACCAGGTGGTGCAAAAGGAGACCTCGTTAGCCTTGCACAATACGCTATTGATGTTCTTCGTACCCAAATAACCAAAGCAGTTGATCTAATCAACAAACTAAGTTCAAGCACTAGTGATCCTGCCGCAAAAGAATATTACGGTAATTGTTATTCGGATTTTGGTCCCGAAGGAGCACTTTCCGAGGTTAGCGCAATTCAAGAACAATTAAAGAAAGGAAATTATACTCTTGTGAATGCAGGTGCAAGTTTTATAATGACCGATGTTGGTGATTGTTTCCCTGAAGATTTTACCGATACCTCTTTGATTCAAAAATAGGTTGGTGATGTCACAGATATTGCTCAGATTATCCGTGCTGTGACACATTTTTTGCCGAGTTAGAATATTAATCATAGTTTATAAATGTTGCTACGTATAAGTCAACTTCCATATTGATAATAAATATTTTGATTTAATATGTGTTATTTTTGTCTCTTTATTTTCTATTTGGTAATTTTCAAAGTGAATGTTAATTTACACTAAACAAATGTCTAGCAAAATGACATATGATGATAGTATGTCACTTATTATTTAATAATTTTTCACATTTAATTAATGATCATATGTTATAAAAAATATCAATTTGAACAAATAAAATCATAAAATCATAATTACGTAATTCTGATATAATTAGTTACAACTGATATTGATAACGGTAAATCTGATATAATTAGCATTTGTTTCTCATGATTACCTTTGTCATAAATACATGTAAACATGTTTTTTTTATGATTCTTTATGATTAATTATTAATTTATTAATTATTTATAACATATTTTAAACATATAAAATATTAAACTTAATTGCACTTTTGGTCCCCTATTATAGGTGAAAATTGAAATAGTCCCCTATTTTGTTTGTTATGATGAGTTGTCATTTTTTTAATGACATGTCAATAAAAAATGTGATGTGACATACACTTATGTGGAATAAACTCATTATTATATTATTTATGATTAAAAAATATAATTTATATTTTTTAAAATCATTTTTATAATTGTGACAATATTTTTAAAAATACAATTAAATTGTTAAAATTAAATTAAAAGAAAAAAAACACCTTCAATCATTCACTCATGAACAAATCAAAATCAAAACCTTAAAATCATTCTAAACCCTAAGATGTACAATCAAAACCCTAAAATCAACAACAACAACAATTAAAACAAAAAGCAAAATACAAAACCACATCCAAACAAAATGATGTTGGTGTAGATCTGACTTTGAATCTAGAAAACAAAGGAAACCAATATTGCATTGAAAGTCTAAAAAATGAAGTTCAGTACCTTAAAGAGAAAATGAGAAAATGAAACTAAAGAAGAAAGGGAAGAGTTGAAACGGGAAGAAAAGGCTTGTTGGATTGCGAATAAACGCAAAAACAGCCTTTTTCCCGTCGTGTCAAAACTCTCTCTCTCTCTTGTTTTGGATTTTGTTTCTGTTATTAAATTTTGAACTCGAAAAGTAAAAGGATGGATGAATAATAATAATAATAATAATAATAATAATAATAATAATAATAATAATAATAATAATAATAATAATAATAATAATAATAATAAGGCTTAATTGCCGTCATGTTTTGCTAGTTCGTGTTAGAGATCCACCTTTCTTCATTGTTGTTGTTATCGTTGATTTTAGGGTTTTGATTTTGATTTTTTCATGAGTGAATGATTTTAGGTGTTTTTTCTTTTAATTTAATTTTAACAATTTAATTGTATTTTTAAAAATATTGTCACAATTATAAAAATGATTTTTAAAAATATAAATTATATTTTTTAATCAGAAATAATATAATAATGAGTTTATTCCACGTAAACGTCTGTCACGTCACCTTTTTTATTGACACGTCATTAAAAAAATTACAATTCATCATGATTTGGTCTCAAATTCTGTTTGGAGACTAAAACTGGAGACAAACAAAATGATGGGACTACTTTCAATTTTCACCTATAATAGAGGGACCAAAAGTGCAATTAAGGCAAAATATTACATTAAAATACTTAATTATGATTAAAATAAACTTTTTTTTTTGTCATTTTCAATTGAATTGATATATATGTAATTTGTATTCATTTTTATGAGTCATCTTTTATCGTCATGGAAATTGGGTATTATTGTGAAAAATATAACAAACATGTTATGAATATTTCCTATTGTTATATAGTTAAACTTCACGATTGACACAACTTATTCAGCCACATTTGTTATATTTCATCGGATGCTTCCTTGTTGTTTAAAAATTCAGGAGCATAATTGATTGAAACATCTGGTGTAACACCCAAAATTTAAGATAAATTATTTATTAATTATATAGGATTTTAAATAATTAATTTGATGTTAAAATTATTATAAAATATATGTTGATAAAAATTTTGATAATTTTTGTTATGTAAATTTTTTTATAATGTGTTAGTTTGATACATATTATACAAAATTAGTGATATAAATAATAAATATTTTATTATATACATATATATATATATATATATATATATATATATATTAAAAGAAATAGAATTTTAATGTTATATTTTGAAGAATAAGATTTTATGCGACCAAT
>JBBPBS010000170.1:4697709-4709248 GCA_037974835.1 Cicer judaicum
GGGAACGAAGGTTGGTGACATGATCGATGTAGTGTGAAAAGGAAGTTGAGCACACATGTCACTCAATGGATTATAGTGAGGAGGGATGGTATGAACAACAGATGATGTGGGTTGAAAAGAGGAAAGGAAATATTTTGGGGAAAAATGTTTTTGAGTTGCTAGTTGAAGGGTGGATGATGGAGAACGTTCTTGAGTGGCGATTTTAATAGGGCATGATGGATAACTTTCTCGAGCAAGAGGTGGAGAACGTTCTTGAATAGTTTGTTGTGCAAAATGTTGTGGAGAGTGATCTAGTGCATTTGGTGGAGATTGCTCTCTTGGGACAATAGTGTGTGCACCAGATTTACGAATGATGAAAGGTAGATTGACCCTTTTGCACTTGAGGAGATGACGAATGATCAGAGCATCATAGTCATAGACGTACTCATGACTTCCATAATGCGGTAATATAGAATGTTGGCTAATGCCATTTAACAATTTGTAGATGGGCTTTAAGGATATAGACAAGTGGTTTTTGTAGCTCTCCTAAAATAGTTCAGCAATCACCTCTTTCCTGTTCAGATTGAGAACTGAGTACCAGTTCTTTCCAAATACAGAAGGTCCATCATTGGGAAGATCAAGGATGGTGGCAAGAATGTTAGGGGTTAATCGAATCTCAATACCCTTGAGACTAGTCAATAAAAGTGACTTCTCAAGAAAGGTTTAGGCTTTACAGTAAAAGGCCTTCACAACATCCGGGTAGAAGTAGACCTGCAAAAATTAGGTCCAACCAAGTGCATCTGTATGGTGCTTGATATAGGTGCCTTGTATGAGCAAATTTTCAAGCAAGAAAACTCTACCAATTCCATCAGGCCGCTCATCCCATTTTTCAGCATAGGTTTTTTTGTAGGTTGGATGGAATGAGTGAAGGGAAGCATATTTTATGGCCAGATTTGGGAGGGTGGGTGGGAGATGGAGAACGTTCTGGTTGTTTAGTGGGAGGAGCAAAACGTTCTGGTGAAGGAGAACTTTCTCGAGGCTTTTGGTTGGGGTAGTTGTTTTTCCTTTTTGAGGGTTTTTAACATGTTCTTGGCCAAAAACTGAGATAGAGTAATGGTTGTCTTGACCTTTAGATTTTGTTTAGATGAAGGTTTGGATGGAGAGGGTTGAGAGGGTTTGGCAGATGAGAAAATATCAGTCATTGATTTTCTCTTTTGATTTGGGAGTGTTGAGAAAGAAGGTTCAGTTTAGAATGAGGATGTTGATAGTTCAGATGGTTTGAGAGCTGTTGAATTTTTTTGTAGGGTTTGGAATTGAAGATCTGGAATCGTCACTGTCAGAGATGACAAAGATTGTAGGTTTTGAGGTTTTAGCCTTTGAGGTTCTGATTCTAGCTGATACTCTCATTGAGCGTCTCTTTGGCTCAAAAGGTTTAGAGAAGGATGAACGAATGTGTGGAGGGACTTTGTTCAGATTAGGAGCGGGACATTGGAAGAAAGGGGAGTACGACTGATAATGGGTTGAGGGAGATATTGTAACACCCCGATTTTTAACAACGCGAGTGTATTTTTTTTAAAAAAGAAACAAAGAAAAAAACAAAGAAAATACTTTTGGATAAATATTTAAGTCGTAACACAACAACAAAAGTCAACAATATTTACAAACAGCGGAAATAGTTTTTGAAATAAAATCCAAAGTATTTAAATATAAAAATACAACGGGGCTATGAGACCTATCAGACATAGTTCATACCCTTGGTGTATTCTCGGCAAACACCTGCATAAAAGCACTGCCCCAAGAATCTCTACATTCCCCACGTCACATCAAAATGTGGAACATTGACTCATTAAAAGAAATGCCATCAGACAGTTTAAGCATAGATACAATCTTCCAAAATGAAATAAATACAATCCCAAGAGAAAGACATCTAGTCCTTATACAACCACCTAATCTGATCATACTACAAAACTACACCACCCTGGTGATCTCCACGTGCCCCGCAAGATCCTCCTAACACAGCTTTGGTCAAGTATGACTAACTACTTTCCCATCTCCAGGGTACTAACCAGTAGGATGATCTTGGTTCTTATCTGAGGGCAAAGCCCAGATTTCCACAATAATTGTAAATGTCACCAACCGAAATTAACAAGCATCACATAACAAAATTATTATATTTTCAAATGCTCAAAAGAACCTTTCGTCTTAGCATACTCCTCGAAAGGGTTTTCATATGTCCGAAAATGCATAAACAATGTTGAAAAATGAAGTTTTGACAAACTGCATTGTCGTAGCCGAATACAATTGAGAAAATGCATATTTTCAATTCTAAAATGGCTCTGAATCAATCAACCCTTCAAACATTAATATTATCAATTATGAACACATAATTAACACCAAATTAATCTCCACAAATTCACACCTCAATCACACATCGAATATTCATTAAATCCATTATGAACACATAAATACATCAAAACTTAATCAACCCAACTTCACACCTCAAAGCAATTACGATAAATCGCAACAACAACCGAATATGTATATACAATCACCAAAGTATAACAAACATGACTCGCGTGCCAAGCACCCTAATGCAATGCGTATATGCCAAAATGCATCATTTCGGAATTCCAAACCAAAACCCTCCTCGAGGGGCGTAAATCATAATTGTACAGCCTCTCACAGACCAGTACTAATTACCGAGGTGCAATCTCTCACGGATCAGCACGATTTACTAGCGTGCAGTCTCTCACAGACCAGCACGACATACAAGAGTGCAGTCGCTCACATACCAGCACAATTTTCTTGAGTGCAATCGCTCACAGATCAGCACATTCTAGAGTGCAATCTCTCACAGATCAGCACAACACGACAATCCCCACAAGGATAAGATGAACCAACAATTCACATGGCATCATCCCGTGGCCCATCACGGTCACCACTATCACCATCGCCCCATCGCGGTCACCATGTACTATGAAATGCATAAGCATACTCTCACTCTTTTCACCATAATCATTAAGTAAATGCAGCTATTAAAAGATTCCCCATTTTTAATACTCATTTAACACTAATGATTTTTCAGACACAACACAGAGCATACTCAAACATATTTATTCACACCAATTAAAATTTCCACAACCACACATAAATCACATCTCCAAATTCCATTCACACCTAAATTGAATTAAATTCATTTTCCACCAAGTCACACACAAATTTCATCTCAAAAATTCATAATATTAATTATGAACACATCAATTTCACCTAACATAAATCACCAAAATTTCCAAACATTAATCACCATATTCAATCTCTAAAATTTTCAACCATAAATCACCACAACAACATTAATATATCAGAGTTCTCCCCACCGCTAACTCAGTGCCAACGGTCTCGATTCCTTTTCGAGACTCAAGGAGCTAACTACATAAACATGAATATTTATAACAATTTGTTCATAATAAAACTAATCCAAACACAACAAAATTCATAAAATTAAATCTTTCTTACACACCAAACTTTTAAAACCAAATAATCTATATTATTTACTTAAAACTAAATAAAACAAATATCGTCAAAATTTCCCATACACACACTCGACTATTAAAGCACCGAAATTTTTGAGTTAATAAAATACTCTAAACTTTTTTTCTTTTTAAACTCAATCAAAGAGTAATATTTTAAACTCTAACCATTTTTAATTTCAATCTATCTTTTTGCTCAAACTATTTAACTTAGTTAAAATTTGAACTTTTTCACAACTTTAACAACACTAATTTTTTTGTAAAATTTCAATTTCAGTTCAAACTCATTTATTTGAAAATAACTCATTACGTAACTCAAACACATCGAATTTAATTACCTCCAATTCACACAAACTCAATCAATTCAATTCCACACCACGCATATAGTACCTCAATTAAATTTCAACAATTCAAACATAACTCACCCAATTTCAAAATGTCATATATTTACACATAAACCACCAAATTTCATCAATTCATTTTCTACAAAGTCCACAAATAAATCACATCTAAAAAGTTCATAATAATAATTATGAACATATAAATCACACCAAACTTGAATCACCATAAACCACACCTCAAATTTAAATTCCATTGAATTACACATAATAACATTAAATTAATTTTTCACAAATCACACCTCAAATACATCAAATTTCTTTTCCACAAAATCAAAAATAATGTTCTAAATGCAAACTAAAAGTTTGGAAGGAGCCCTTACCTTAACGATAGCTCTAACACACGATTACGGTACCGTAATTAATTTCGCTAAAATTTTAGTTTGTGATGTCGCGTCGAAAACTAGCTCACTAGCACCGAGCGTGGCAATGAGCAACTTTCTCTTCTGTTACTTCTCGAAACAAAGCTTAGATCTAAGATAAAAGTGAAAGTTTTTGTGTTTGGAGATTTTGAAAAGAAATAAAATTTAGAACAGAGAAGGAGGAAGAAGAAGAAGATCTCGCGTGGCTTGTTTCTTAGCTTTCTGGATTCCTTTCTTTCATATATATATATATATATATGAAATATATATTAAAATAATAATAATAATATATTATAATAATAATAATAATAATAATAATAATAAATATCTAGATATTTACAAATATTTAGATATTTTTATAAAAATCATCAATACGCCTGTCACATCACATCACAAACCACTTTTTCAGAAAAATATCTACTCTCGCTGCAATTCAATGGGCAGTTGAATTTTTCTGAAAAATGTTGCGTCTCAGAAAAAAATTTCTTCGACAAAAGATTCACCGTAATTAAATAAAATTATTCATCGACGAATAATTTTAATCGGGTCTTCAAAAAGATATTTTTGGCATTTAGCTCACAAAATGCCATAAAATTGGCTAAAAAGCCTCAGAAATTCAACACAAAATTCCAAAAAATTTATAAATTAAAATTTAAAATTAAGGGTCTTACATTACTACCCTCCAAAAAGAAGTTTTGTCCTCGAAACTTAAAGTACGAGTAGCAATCCATACTAGGTTTGTACTCAAATTCAACTTACAAGTCAAAACTTGTTTCGCCCGGCCCACTCGAAGAAAGTGTTGCATACCCCTTTTCATAGGGTGCTTACTAACTCTATACATTACCATAGCCGGAAAGACTCACCCGTTCCATTCAACATGATTTTTTTTACTATCAATAAGAGATTAAGGATGATCAGTTCCTCAATTTGTCAATAAGTAGCCAACAACCATGTTGGTGGCTTAGACTATCTTAACCGAACTGTAATAGCGCTCTTTGCGACTTGCAGTTAAGGTTATTCTAATGCACAAGCGGTCAAACAATCACCTCAAGGTCCACTGAATTTTTCCTTATTTTGCTATAACTTTGATCCTATCGACGAAGTGTAATCGCCCGTAGCTATGTCACACAGCCTCATATCTAGCCACTTGGTACGAATCATCCATTTGGTACCAAACTGAAACACTGAGTATGACATCAACACACTGAGCACAAAACAATCATTACCGCCGAGAACTCCTAAATGTCTCCATGGTTCACAAATTCTCGATTTTTCTTTAGTCGCATAACTACGTCAAATAGTAGTGTTCTTATCCATATGTTGTTCTAATTATAACTTTAATAATTCCATTCTCACATCTGCTTGGTGATCCAAGCTTCCTCAAATTTTTTTCGATAACATGCCAAAACTATACTACTTGTGATACACAAACTTCCTTTCAGTTTAGTACTTCATTTCAAGAGTCACGTTTCCAACAAAATCCATCTTGAATTTAATTCACATATCAAGGTCTACATTCGTCTCATCCCTAACACCTCAAATTCATGTTTCACTAGAAAATATCTTACATACTTCACAATTCTACACAAACTCGAAAATAATATTACTACATCTACTATAAGCATTCATTCTGATACTTCTCAATTTCGCCGCATCCTTTATTTGCAGCTTGATGACTATATTTTCATTACGACGTGTCAAACACATTGTATTCACTCCATCACTTTTCCATTTATACAAACTTTAAATTCCTGCCTCAAACCTTGATACATCTTCATTATAGTGATTTCAATAAATCCAGCCTTACTAGTTCCCACCAAACTTTTTCCATTTAATACTCAATTATTTCCTATCAACCAAACATTAAACTCTGTTGATTGGCGAACACAATAACAACCCCCATGACATGCACTCAATTAGTGCCTTTGTATAATTCGCATATCTTTATAATAACAATATCTAAATCACGGTTGAGATAATTCCTTTCATGAATCCTTAATTGTCATAAGCTACATCTCCATGTGCTGTTCTGACACGTTTTCTTGGTACATTTTCCAAAATTTGGTTCACTTGTTTGATTCTTATTCATTCCCAATAAGCATCTCCTAAGGAATAATTATCTATAAACCTCATCCTCATAAATTTGCAGTAAAATATCTCAAAGACCCACATACCTTTCATCGTCATCTAGCCACTGAAACACTCATTTTAAGTCTTAACATTTGACTTCCCAAGACCAACATCTAAACCATAAATCATTTGTTACATTTCTTCTTTTTCACTTTCTATCACTAAATAAAATTCTAAAATATGATCCTCGAAATCTCCAAATACTCATCACACCGTCTAATTCCATCAATTTCATCTTAAGATACAATACGAGGTCGTATTCATCATTGACTCTAACTGTATTAGTAATCTCACTAATAAAAACTCTTCTAATCATAACACGACCTTGTTTAGGAAATCTTCAAACACTCTCATCCATAACCTTGTGGATTTTAAACCATTGACTTGAAGATCAACCGTTTTAGGGTCCCAAATCAAATCTCAAATAATTCCTCTGACCTATCAAAATATTAACATTCTTCTAGTAATTACCATCTTGAATAAGCTTACTTTGCTACAATCTATAAGTATGCTCGTACTCTATACTTCCAATTCCACTTAATAGTGACATATGGTTCAATACATCAAGGCTTAACCCATTATGTTTATCCAGACATCACCCAAAATTCACACTTATGCGTTTATAGTTTCATCTAAAATCACTATCCATACTTACCATCTCCTAAACCACACAGATATTTGTCACTTATCAAAGAAATATATATTCCCCCTCTTATAATCGTCATGAGATTTATACTCAACAATCTAAGT
Source organism: Cicer judaicum (assembly GCA_037974835.1). NCBI lineage: Eukaryota > Viridiplantae > Streptophyta > Magnoliopsida > Fabales > Fabaceae > Cicer > Cicer judaicum. The sequence continues at coordinate 4,704,856 of JBBPBS010000170.1, forward strand.
TGTGAATCTAGTTTAACTCGAATGTTCAATCTTACTCCTCAAGGTATTGACTATTTCTCAAAGTGTACCGTATCTAAACAAGGTGGTATATACCCCCTAACGTGCAGTGCTCCTTAACTTCAATACAAGCCTCTTCCTGGACACCTGAGCATCAAGTGATATTCCAAAAGGAAGCCTCGTCTTCTCAACAATTCCATGATGTTCACATCTCTTTGATAGTTATCAAACTTCATCCAGTTTCATCCTGAAATCTACCAGGAAAACATCTAATACTTTTCTTAACAATAGTCCTCCACTTAGATCTTTACTTGAAATCCCTTATTAGTCTAATGTTAATCCATCCATACTCATCATCTTCGAGTTAACACCGACATATAGCTTCTTTGTCCTTGGAACCACCTCATAAATTCCATGTTGTCATGATTCACTTCAACTCCGCCTGACAATCCGTCATCTCGAAGATCTTTTCCACTTCTTGAATCCACTAATCAGCTTTTTCTGAGTTCTCATCACCCTTAAACTTTGGAGGATGGTAACGACGAAAATCTTCCAATCCCCTTGACGCAGTAGCACATATCTCTCTTTCCCTCTTCGACAAAAGATTCACCGTAATTAAATAAAATTATTCATCAACGAATAATTTTAATCGGGTCTCCAAAAAGATATTTTTGGCATTTAACTCACAAAATGCCATAAAATTGGCTAAAAAGCCTCACAAATTCAACACAAAATTCCCAAAAATTTATAAATTAAAATTTAAAATTAAGGGTCTTACAGATATGGTTAGGGTTGGAATCATGTTTAGGGCTTGATTTAGAGGAAGAAGACAAGTAGTCAGAAAATGTTTTATCAAAAGATTCGTGAGGATTAGTTGGTCGTGGTGGAGGTGAGGGCGAACAATTCAAAAATGGCAAAGATGAAATAGATGATGAGGATGAAGGTGCATTAGCGCAAACACTTTTCCTTGCAATCCTTTTTGTTTGAGCCATTTGAAATTTTTGTCGAAATGGTGTTTGAAGATTTTGAGAAGTTGAGTATTTCAGTTTTGGAAGATGAAAAAACTGTTTTATGGAATATGAACAAAACGTGATGATGATTTGCAGTTTTTTCACTTTGTGGGAGAAAGTGAAGTGCCTAATTAGTGTTGGAAAAGAGGAGAATTGACAGTGTGACAGTTACTTTTGCAGACAAGGAAACACGTTTCATTAATGTCACGCAAAAGAGCTTTTGCTGATTTTTTAGGGAAAACGAAGAATGATGCTTTATTTCTATATGTTTGGATCTTGAATGTTGAATATGATTTTTTGACAGATTTATATCACTTGTATTATCACAGTATATTAGAATACTTGAATAACTTACAGAGTAGTCTTCAAGTTTATTTTTAATCCAAAGAACTTGAGAGCAGTAGTTCGCAGCTGAGACATATTGAACTTTAGTTGTTGAGAGAACAATCATGTTTTGTTTTATGCACGGCCAACTTTTTAATGCTTCTCCAAGAAACTGACATGATCTGCTTGTGCTTTTCGTTCAATTTTATCTCCAAAATAATCAGCATTGCAGTAAGCTACAAGATCAAAATGAGAATATTTTCTATACCAAAGGTCAAGATTAGTAGTCTCAACAAGATATCTAAAAATTCTTTTTACAGTTGTTAAATGAGATTCTTTAGGTGTTGATTGAAATCTAGCACGTAATCCTACTGCAAACACAATGTCAGGTATACTAGTAGTTAAATAAAGCAAAGGGAATTTGCAAACACGAGAAGGGGGTTGAACTGTGTTTGCTAAAGTTGATAACTTTTTGCTAATCTGATGAAGGTTGGTTGATTTTTATGAATTAGTTAGATAATAAGCAATCGAATTCAGAAGCAGCAAATAACGAAAGCATAAATAATTTAACACATAGCTTTATCTTAGTTCATCACTTACTTGACTACGTCTAGTCCCTTCATTCAAAAGGCTTTAATCCACTAATTCAAAAACCTTGAATTACAAAACACCTGACCCTCCAAGCCAACCTTCCCAAATAGCTTGACAACCCCATACTTTTGAGGAACTAATCACCTTAACCCTATAAGTCAAGTCTTCCCAAAAAGCCTGACAACCTCAGACTTTTGAGAAACTAACCACCTTGATCTTACAAGCCAAGTCTTTCTAAATAGCCTGACAACCTCTGACTTTTGAGGAAATAACCATCTAGACCTTGCAAACCAAGTCTTCTCCTAACAATATGACAACCCTAAATTGAAGAAGAAACTAAACCTCTATCGAGTTGGATAGAAAAGAATGTAAATTGAGTAGTTGCTTCTAACAAAGCTGTTAATAATAATAATAATAATAATAATAATAATAATAATAATAACTCTCACACTCTAAGAAAAGAACACTCAGAAAATATTTCTAACTTGAACAAGTGTTTCTCTCTTTGAACTCTAAGATGAATTGAGAACTTTGAGCTTGAGTTCATCTACTATTTTCTGTTTTTCGATGCTTTTCTTCTTTAGCCTTGAGTGTCTATTTATAGTGAAAATTTGGGCTTCAATTTAGTCTTTGTTTAATTTTGAATTGTATCTTGTTCAGATTGAGTTTATAAATTTTTCAAATTGATTTTATTTTTATTTTGTGTAGATTGAGTTTGAAAATTCTTCAAACTCATATGTTGTTGAACGATTTTATTCTTAACTAAAACAACCCGTAATTTGTTTCAATAAATTATTCACATACTTCTAACATGAGATTTGCTATCCCAATTTCAAAAGAGCCACCAGCCATTGTTGTGATTATTATGAAGAGACAACTTTTTGTATTTACCAAACACTCTCAATTACTATGACAAAATATGACTTCAATGGTTGACTGATAATCAATCATTTTGTTTTTTTTTGGTAGAATGAGTAATTAAATAGAATAACATTTATCTTTGTGTACTTTACTTATTATTTTCTTACTCTTGATTTTGTATGATTACAAAATTGATGTTGTTTACTATTTAGAAATTTTATCATTTGTTAAATTAGGCATATTTAATTAATACTGTTTATTATTCCATCCAAAATAGTCGAAATGAAATATAAATAAAATTAAAATTAAAAAAATTGATATATTTCATTAAAAATTAAAATCATTTACATTTATTTTTTAAATATATGTATTTATTATTTATTTTTTAACCATATTCATCGAAGAGCACGGAAAGTGTGAGAACGTCACGTGTACAGAATATATCTTATCCTTGTGTAGTATTGATAATGGCCAAATTCACCAAAGAACAGAGACAATGTGATCATGTACATTTTACATCATAGAACATGTCTTATTTTTACACATAGTTATAAATAAAAATAGTATAGAAATTATATACTCATATAACTATAAATAAAAATATATCTTTTTATATATTATTCAAACTTTATAGTTTATTTATTATATTTTGTTATTTAATATTATAATTTCTTTTTAAAATCTTAAAAATTCTTGTATTATAAATCTATAAAAATCTTAATTATAAAATATGAATTGTAAAAAAATCTTTTAAAATCTTAATTACAAATATCAATTGTAAAAAATCTTTTAAAATCTATAATGAAGTGCAATCCAAATAATTAATATATTTGCACATCCTACTATTATTAATGGTTGATTGATTTCGGTGAATGTTAATTATTCAATATGAATTAAGAATACAATGTGCGTTTTTATTCACGTGCCTTCAATTTTGAAGAAGATTATAATTAAACAAATAAGACTCTGGTTCACGCGAATAAAAAATGTTGACTAATTTTTTTATTTTTTTTAAATTAAATCAAAACTAATCAATAAAATAAAATAGATTAAGCTTAATACACTACAAATTTGAAAGAAAAAAAGGGAAACAAAAAGGAGAAGATCAGGATGAACTATCAAACAAAATAGACATTTAATTATATATTATTTAAAAATAATATATCAAATATCTTACAAAATGTCATATAATACAAGTGAAATGATATTATGTGACATTTAATAATTTTTTATCTAGTTATTACATGATTTTCGTGATGTTGATAAAAAAAATACAAATAAATTCATAATTATAAAAGAATTTATTATTTTAATTAAAAACATATTTGTAATGATTATGGCCAAATTCATCAGAGAACAGAGACAATGTGAGAATTTCACATGTACATTTTACATTATAGAACATGTCTTATTTTTACATATAATTATAAATAAAAATAGTATAGAAATTATATACTCATATAGTTATAAATAAAAATATATTTTAATTTCATAGTATAAAATCTTTTTATTAAATCTTTTTAGTTATTCAAACTTTATAGTTTATTTATTTATTTATTCAAACTTTTTATATATAAAATCTTTAAATAAAAATAGTATAAAATCTTTTT
>JBBPBS010000170.1:4713139-4769145 GCA_037974835.1 Cicer judaicum
AAATATGTATATTTTGATTTTACTTATATCGTTTTGATGTTATAAATTAATATTATAACCAAAGTCATTTTGAATTTAGTTCATGTATATTTTTTTTCTTTCTTATATTGTTGCAATTTTAAAAAAATTAAAATAAAAAGACTTGATAATTGTTTTATATTAAATAATATAGATGTGACCAATTTTTACATATTTGTTAAGTGTGAAGTAGCAATGTCAATCACATAAAAAAAATTTGAATTGTGATCATTTTTAAAAAATTTAATTCTCGAATGTAATTCAAATTAACTAAAGATCATTTCAAAAAAAAAAACAAAAAACAAATCCAGAGCATTTTGGTGAGTTAAAAATAATAAAGTAGATTATATCTATATCATATGTGATTAGTGAGTGAGAAATAAATAAAGACAAGGTGGCTTACGTCATAATCTATGAGTTATTATTGCTTTCACATTATCTTTCTTGATCATTCTTGATTATTTTTAGAATCCACATTTCAAATGATTTTTACGGTTACTTTTCAGTTCAGAAATAATTTTCATAAGTCATGTTTCAAATTATGTATATGATAAAAGGGTTTATGATCAAAATCTATTGATTTTCATAAAACTCAATAAAGAGATACGAGTTTTCGATTTGAATATGATTGTTTTATTGTTGGAATGATTATTTTGAAAATTATTGCAGGTGTCTTCTCCTTGATGTTCCTGTTTGAACTTCAATAGACATATATGTTATTCGATCCAAAATGTTCTTTTACAAATCTAGGATGATTATATATTGTATGAAAAACGTGAATGAGTTACTGATCAATGATTGTGAAGTGTCGGTCTTTCGTCTCAAAATTATGAACTTTATGCAAAAAATATGGCAAAGCATATCATTGCCATTGTTGTCCTACTTGTCCTTGTTAGTGGTGTACAAGATGCCATGTATCCCGCAATTCCTTAAGCAATGGGCCCCATAAAAAATAACAACAAATGATTATTTTTTATTATTATTATTATTATTATTATTATTAATTTACCATTTTTAAAAAAAATTAATACTAACTTAATAATTTATAGTTTGTAAAATAATATTATAAGTTTATTATTTTTGAATGAATTGGAAATTGGTAACTATATGTAACTTAGTATGAGATTATTTATGTTTAATTGTTTTTGCTAAAAAAAGTGTAAGGATTACTATTTGTCTCGTCTTGAGACCAACTCGGTCTCATCTTTATTTCGTCATGTTCTTATTCTTAATGAACCTACAACTGCTCTAGTTTGATCAAGTTAAGGGACATGTTAGAGTTTAAAAGTTGACTCAATAAATAGTTATGGGTTTGACTATTGATATAAGTAGTTTTGATAATAGTTATGGTTTGACTATTGATATAAATAGTTAAAAGTTGAACTCAATAAATAGTTATGGTTGTTAATATGGAGGTTGTTGGACTTCTTTTGACCTTCGGCTTGAGTTATGGGTTTGACTATTGATATAAGTAATTTTGATATTCTTTAATTTGAAGTTTTCACTATGAAAAATGAGTTGTCTTTAAAAGAAATAACCACAATCTTCTTTTGTAAAAATCAAAATATTTCTTTATAAATCAAACTATTTTTTTATAAACCAAAATATTATTATATTCAATCTGCAGCTCATGTAAGATATAATTTTTTTTTTTTATTTTGTGATGAGATCGTTGATGGTTGTATGACTATAAATTAATTAAAAAATATATTAAATTACAACATAATCAGAATCATAATTAATTATTAATTAACTAATGATGTTGATGTTCAAAATACTTGATTTAGAATTTTATCTAATAGAATATACTAATGATGTTGATTTTTTATTTTTTTTATTATTAAAAGTTAACAAGAATTTATTTAACCATATCTATTTATAATATATACAGATAATGAAACTTACATTGTTTATACAATTGACAAGAAACAACCACATGCCTCTATTTCGGAGTTACACGTGTTACGTTGTTATAGTAAACAACACATATAATTAATCTTTAAAATTATTCTTTTGCCCAGATAAAAAAAAAATATCAATGGGTTAGAATCAAAACAATACAGTATGAATGATAAAAGTTTTTAGTTATAATAATCACGTTCTTTTTACCTTTTAATTTCAATAAATTTTTCTTCAAATGTAAGTGAACCCAAAAAATACCATATTTGTTTACCAATATACACATTTATTTTCATCTATTTTTTATCGGATTTTTTTCCATTTTTATTAACACATAATTGAAGATATTTTGAGGTGTATCCATATTATTTTAATTGAGATGTACCTAAGAAGTAATTATAATAATTTTTTATTTAATTATAATTTCACATATCTTTCTTATTTATAAATAAAATGAAATTTACATTAATTACGTTACTATTAAGTTATTCTCATTGTCTTTCACTATAAAATATATCCGGTGTCTTGTCACAAATTATTATTTGCTACGACAATATTTAATAAAATAATTATATTTAATATAATAAAAACATAACATATTTATTAATTTCATTTTACATTTTACATTGACGGCTACAAACATCTCCTATATAACACCTGAATCAAGCACATTGAAAACAATGTTTAACATGATTGACAACGACACTATTTCATGTGTGTGATTCCAATTAATCACCAAAGTAAATCAATTACATTCTAGGCAATTTCAAACGTCGTTGACATTGTTTCAAATTTAAAATTTATTTTTGCTAATAAATAAAATTATAACAACAAAATATATTAATTTATTTATTTTCATTCATGATTATAAACATGTCTACTATAATTTGATTGTTTTTTATGTGAACGGGAATCCACAATTTGACATTTTGATAAAGAGTAATGCTATATATTGTGAATGACTTGTGGTTGACAATTTCTCATAAACAATCATTTTTATTTTACAAAAGGAGCCATAAAATTTTCATCAATGTGATTTCAATCAAGCACATTAAAAACAATTTTCTATGTGATTGACACTAATTTAATTTCCAATTTATTCCTCCCAATTAATTTAAAACGTTTGTCGCAATACACCATAACACTTTAATTATATACTACTACTAATGTGTAAGGTCATCTAAGGGTGTATATGGGTGCCGGTCGTTCCGGCAACTCATCACTCAACTCAACTCGAATTTTACTTGTACTTAGTCACTTTTGGGTTGGACCCAATCCAATCAATTGAAAACCACTTATATTTGGTTTGGATAATAGATTCAATCATTTAAATCCGTCGACCTGACCCGGTAATTAGTTATAATTTTTTTTTTAAAATTTTGTTTGGCAGGCCAATATGATTTCACTACTCTTCATTTTCAGATTTTCATCAACCTTCGTCCATCTTCTTCATCTTTTATTCCATATATGTGTCCACCTTATTTTGTTATTGCTTTATTTCAAACATATGTTACTTACTTATTATTTCTTTTTTATCTCCTCACTTTTATTGTTGATATTTGTTTATGCAAATTTTCAATTATTTCCTTTCATAATTTGAAGAACTTGTTAAGTGCTCAGACTTAAAATTGACAATGCTAAGAATTAATGAATTTTTTATATTTTATTGATTTACTCTTTACGGCAATTATTGTGAGAGAGAAAGAATATTAAATACAAGTATTAAATGGCATGCAAAATACTCCTTATGTACTAAATTATAAGCAATTATTGAGAAATTTTGTCCCTGCTCCTTTGCTAATTACCATATACATCAATTACACCACTCACTTTTTTAAAAAGAGACAAAAAGTATAATATGCACTACTGGATAGGGGCTCGAGTGATACACATGATAGGAGAAGAAGTAGAATAGAGACATAAAAAATATGAACATGATAAGGGATTATCGTGTCATGTGTTTGATGTGCACATAGGAGCAAACTTGATAAGATTAGTCTATCACAATAGATAACCAAATGATTTTATTTATATTGTGATAAAATGACAAAGTTTTTTCTTATAATCTATTAAATTTTTTTTCTTTCAAAATAACATTCATATTTTTTTTATAAATAAATAAAAAATACTAAAAAATATAAATAATTTATGAATTAATTTTATATACTTAAATAATTAATATAAATTAAAAAACAACCAAAAAAATGAGGACAAATATGAAAAGAGAAAATCAAACCGACTCATAGTCATCAAACGGACTCATAGTATTTCATAAAAAGACCACAATTCAAAACAATTATCACCGCTAGATTATATAGAAACAGAGACTTTCTACACCTAATGTCGATCTCGTAGAAGTAAATAATATGTTTAGCAAAATAGTAAATTTGGTGGAACTCCAAGTTTGAGAACCAATATGTAACTTATTGGAGGGAGAACAGTTGTTAATATGGTAATTGGTATGCCATCTGTCTTATATTAAATATCATTTAAATTTTTCATAAAACACATTTGAAAAAATTAATTGTTGTACTAATATTTAAAATAAAATGAACCTGATTTACTAAAGTACATTGGTTAATATAATAGTTAGTAGCGTAGTTAGAAGCAATGACATACATTTAATCGGAACATATTTGTTGAAAAATATAATTAATGGTATAAATATGACATGATGCACGTGCTAGACATTGGCGAGGAAGGAACGATACCAAATATGGAGAGTGAATAGTGACACTTTATGACTCCCAACTCCTTTATCCACTCACAACTCCATATATGTATTTTTTATTTATTTAATGATTTCGAAATATGGTCTTTTGTGAGCATTGATGTTCATGGCATAAGCCACGTACATCCACATTGATTAGGTTATATAATTGGAAAATAAAACTTTAACATTTGCAGTACCATGTGATAGAATTTGCACATGTTGAATTGTTGATCGCGTGTGTTGTAACCAGAGCCGCAGTTAGAAGGGGACACGAGTCCTTCAATTTTTTTGTAAATTTTTTAATACAAATATGCTATTATAGTTTTATGTTTGTATATTTCTTTTTTATTTTAAATTTTATATCATATTTTATAAGGAGTTTCTTTTTAGTTTTATATTTTGGTTATTAAATACTTTTTTTTTTTGAAAAATTTAATTGATTAGATTTTTCTATTTAAGAACAGATTCAATTAAAATATAGACAGTAACACTATGAGTTTGATGTACTTAAAAATATTGATTTTCGGATGTTGTCTATTGTTGATGAATTATATCAAAAGTTGATTGAAATTGGTAAGTCAAATTCTTATCTATTGATTAAGAGGGTGTTATGACTTGTGTTGACTTTTCTGATAAATACAATAATCAACAAATGTACATTTTTAGCAACGAAAATTATATATGAAAATAAAAAATAAAATTACGCAACAAGATAAAAGATGATTTTCTTAGAGATTATATGAATGTTTAACAATATTATAAAATAACGACAAACACAACTTTAGAAGTAAAGATTAGTTTTTTTTATATTTGTTTAACAATATTAATTTTTTATATTGATTAATTGTTATGATTCATATAAATGGTGTTATTTAATAACATGGTGTTGGGAAGTCTAGGGCACGAGAGCAACAACAATCCATTGTTCAAGACCACAAAAAACTTTGACACCACATCTTTACCTCAAAACCTTAAGGTAATAGGTATATGTATCATCACCATCCTTATATATTCAACATTTAACACGTTCATAGTCGGTGTAGAACTTAACCACTTACACTTAAACGCCGAACAATCTTCCCTCAAGTGTGAGTCTACCACTTCTTATACTTGCATTGTCGTTATTAACAACGGGACTCAGCTTTAGACTACGTCGCTAGTAAGACTTTCGATACAAGGATTTACTTTCGCTCTTCCACCAAACTAAATCATGACTCTAACATCAGTTGTTGGGGAATTCTGGGGAGCACAATAGCAACAACAAGTCAAAATACTCTAAGACCACAAGAGACTTTGACACCACATCTCTACTCAACATATGGAAATATAAAAATGTGCAAGTGACCTTTATAAAAAGTAGTACCTTGATGAGAGTTATTGATGATGATTTCAAGGATTATGTCTCTATCATAATATTTTTTTTGTCAATAGCCATTAAAAAAAGGAGTCCTAAGAAAGAAGAAAAATAGATAGATTAAATCTTAATAAATTATTGTCTCTATTTTCAATCATCACACATCGTAAAAAAAAGTATGTTGTTTATTGTAATTTTTATGAGAATCGTATATAGATTCTAATATCCTATAATTTTTTCTTGAATGTAAACTTTTATGAAAAAAAACTTAAACTTATATGTGTTGTTCAAAGTTGTATGAATCTTATCCGGTGACCTAAAAACTTGCCAATTATTCTACAGTCTAACTACATTACAAATAATGAATTATTCAATTAAATTTGTTAGATAATTAGGTTAAGGGTAGTTTAGTCTTTATATATTTTATTATATACTACTTTTATAAATCTTAAATTCATAAGTTTTTATATATTCATCTTTTTCTTTATTAATTCATATTGTTAACAAAATTAAGAAAAATATGCATTAGTATTGTGCCATCTGCATTCTATCTTTTAAGTCTAATTCATATATCCCGGATGTTTTTTAAATATATCTTTTTTAGATCATTTATGTTTCATATCATTTACAACATTAATCTATAAATAAAAATTTACTTGCACCGTTATGATTTTAAAAAATTTCCGTTAAAAATAATTATAAGACAATTAAATTATTGACGTGTGTTTGACCGCAATGAGGTGGCACTCTAATTAAAAAATAAATTATAATTCTTTGAATTAATTTTTATTTTTATAAAAAAAAAATAGATTTCTTCAATCTTCATCTCTTCTATATCTTCTTTTTCTTCAAACACAAATAATTAAGTTTTTTCTTCGAATTCTTATTTATTATTGTCTTGAACTTTTTATTTATTATTTTCTTTAATTTTATTATTTTTTATCAAACATTATCTTTTCCCTTTAATGTCCATTCACAAAAATCCAACTAAAAATTGGAACATATTATTGAAAACCCATATCAATAATGTAATTATTTCTAAGAAAGACACTTAACATATTCGTCATGGTTGTTGTCGTCATCAACAACAACTCAATCGTCTCACAAGAATGTTTACTCTAACAACAGATAATAGATCGTCTCATATTCCTCTTTCTCTTCAAAAATACAGACACACACCAAACCAACCTTCTCTCCACATGTATTGTCAAAAGAAAAACTCTCTCCACATGTCTAATTTCATTTTTATAGGAAAACAACATTATCAACACCATAAGAATAAGAAGTATTCCTAAGTTTTGCCATTTAAAAAATTCATTTAATAACATTTTTTATAAGCATTAATGTTAGGAAAATCATTATTCTCTCACTCGCAATCAAACCTTAATAAGCTAAACAATCCAAGACAACTCAATCATTACATGAACCATTTTAATAAGCTAAACAATTTAATCTTTTACGATAATTAAAAAAAACAATTCAATTATTGAAAATAATTACAAAGATGCATTTTATTTCCTACACAATAAAAGGCCCCTAATTAATTTATCCGTCAACAAATCGTCCTTGTTGTTCTTTAACATTGAAAAAATTAATTTGGTTCATAATTAATTTTGGTGATTTAGTTTAAGATGGTAAGGTGATAATTTTTGGATTCGATTTTTCCTTTTTTGGAGAAACCTCTATAGAGATTTTTTCATGGAAAGAGAAGTGACAGCTGGTGTATATAAGTTATTATGACAATGTGAATGTGATGATACCAATAATGTTGGTGAAGATGGCTCTGATCTTGGTGTCCTCACTCTTTCCTCCATCTCTATATTTGCAAGCATTAAAATCGATTTTGCCTGTATCCAATTCATATGACCCCACTTAATTCCTATTTTAATTCAATACTCTTGAGTCATCCAAATACATGACGATTAATATTATTACCAAAAAAATAAAATATAAATGCATCACGTGAAAATTGATTTGGCAACCTAGAATAAATAGTGGGGTGTACCAAAAAAGAAAAATAGGTGCCTAATAATGTTTTGCCATTTAAAAAATTCATTTAATAACATTTTTCATATATATAATTAATGTGAAAAATTACAAATTTATTAATGTGAAAATTCATTTAAGTTTTGCCATTTGAGGTGAAAATTCATTTAAGTTGAATTATTGTAAGCACTTAATTGTTTGTTTCCCAACGTTGGTTTAATTGCTTAAAGATTAAATTATTCCACTTTTATTTTTTTATTAATTAAAAAATTGTTTTATATTTCTTCAAATATGACAGGTTGTATGTCTATCACGGCTAGGGTCGTTTTATAAGTGTTTAAAAGATCTTAAAATATTTCTTACTTTAAATGGATACATCATACTCTCTCCTCTTAAAATTTTAGTATAAAAAGTTGTTTTTTATCTTCCTAAAAAACCAAATTAATTCACCATCTTTTTTGACTAAAATAAATTTAATCAATTACTTAATCAAGCTCACTTACTTTATATTCATTTATTTATTATACAAGCAAGGAAGAAAAAAAAACTGGATAAGACAAGTGAAAAAGTTACACAAAAAGTTACATAGTTGGAGTAAACATGATAATCTAAAATTATAGATGTTGATTGGTGAATGTGAACATAATACAATTATGTTAACTTTTCTTATCCATTAATTTTCATTTTTCATTTATAATGCCACAAAAGCTACAATGTACTATAAAATAGAAAACTAAGACTTGTGACATGTAACACCAAACTTGGCTGTGATTTTGTTTTTTCACTCTCTTTATCTTCTCTTATGACCTTTTCCCTGCTCACAATACGGTCAGTCTAATAAAAGACTAGGCAGGAGGAATAAATTAGACAGTAGGAGGATGGTGGAAGAAATTAGAAAAGTTCCCTTTTTCTTCTTTCTTTCACATGCTAATAACCCCACATAATTTACTTCACTCTTTTTTTATATAATTTACCCCAACATAAATTAGAAATTAGAAAGTGAGCGTGCACATTCACTTGCCAGCACCTCTGGTGTTCACATCCAATCCAATTAAAATAAAAACTACAGATTAATATTAGAAAATTTAACAACTACACAAAATTAAATATTATAAAATATATTTGAATTTTTTTTTGTCAACATCGCTAGGATCCAATTTAATTTTAAATTTACTTTTAAAAATTTAACCAAATTGTATACATAAATTTTAATAGTTATTTATTTATCTAATAGGCTATAATGTTGCTAACGAAGAAAAAAATAAAATTTACTTTGAAAGAAATTATACATAAAAAAAAGAAAGAATGGATTAAATAATAAAAATTACATGAGCCATTAGATTTGTAATCCTTATGTTGAAAATAATCAATATTTTGGTCTATATATAAGTTTGATGAAGTAATGTAAGATGACAGTGAGAAACCATTACTAGCTTTATGAGTATGGCTATTACACAAGAAACTTTGCTAGAAAAGCCAAGAAAATCCCTTCCCAAAACATTTTGGTTAATTCGGTCTTTAGTTGCTATCATAAACTCATCAGCCCTTGTTATTTCACATTTGAATAAACCAATATCTTTCTTCCATCTCTCCTCTGCTCCCCGTTTGTGTCAATTTGCAATTGATACAAAATCATGCTTAACTCATGTCTTAGAAGTATCTCAACATCAAACGTTGCCAAACACAAAAGACCACAAATTCAGTACCTTAATATCCTTGTTAACCAAGTCAACCACACACATTAAAAAAACCATGGACAAAGCCACAATGTTATCAAACGCCGAGTTAACAGTACCAAAGAGGAACTTGCTTTGAACTATCCTCCACACCAATGGCGCCTTCTGAAGAGTCTTGTTAAATTGGTGCATCAGAAAATTAGCACAAACAAGAAACTGACAATAATACTTCAAGTTCTTGAACTCACTATTTCTTTAATTAGTGTTACTCAAAATAAGTGTTAATATTCTTGAATACAATAATATAATATGAAAAATAAAACTAAAAATAAAATAAAAATAAAAAAGAGATAGTGAGAGATGGATTTCGATTAAATATAGAAAAGGTAATACAAACATCATAACACTTTCCTTCAAGGTTATCAAAATAGAGAGTTCAACTAAACTTATGAAGGGAGAGTATCTGATATGGAGCAGTAAATATGAAAATAATTAAAAGTGGCATCTTTATATTTTCAAAATATTTTATTTAATATCGGTGGCTTCTGTTTAGGTCAGTATCATGTTATTTGAGTGTTCTAGTTATCTGGCATGTGTAAGCCTTAATAGACTTAGGTTGGTAAGAAGTGCTATGGATTTGGATGCAGGAGTTTTTCCCAAGTAACTTGATTTCATTTAGGATGTGCCAAAAGCATTGTAGTTTAACAATTATTATTTGGAATTTCCAGGAGACTGGATGTATCTTTGGAAGTTTGGATTAGCTTATTGTAATTAACAGAGTATGCACACGGAAAATATTAAAATTGAATATCAAATTGTAATATAAATTTGAAGTTGGTAGCGAAGAATTAATAGAACAAAATACATTTATTTAAAATAAGAAGAAGAAAGGGAAGGAGAGGAGTTACCAGAACCTGAACCTCGGGTGGTTCTTGAACTTGAGGGGCCTCGGAGTCTCCGTTAACGAAGCGCAGGGAGGGAATTGAAGGGAACCGGAGGATGCTAAGTGGTGACGGCTTCCTCGTGGAGGACGTGACGGAAACCCTTGAGGTCTTATGGTAACTGGAAGAGGATGGGGTGGCAGAAGTGAGTTGTGGTCGGAATGTGGGAGTTCTGAGGACGGTGGCCATCGCAAGAGAGAGTGGTGAGTGAGAAAGGAGAGTCCGTTTGATGGGTTTTTAATGTGGTTTGATCCGACGGTTGTGGTTGTTTGCAGTTCCTCTTTGGTACTGTTAACTCTCCGTTTGATAACATTGTGGCTTTGTCCATGGTTTTTTTAATGTGTGTGGTTGACATGGTTAACAAGGATATTAAGGTACTGAATTTGTGGTCTTTTGTGTTTGGCAAGGTTTGATGTTGAGATAATTCTGAGACATGAGTTAAGCATGATTTTGTATCAATTGCGAGTTGACACAAATGGAGAGCAGAGGAGAGGTGGAAGAAGGATATTAGTTTATTCAAATGTGAAATAACAAGGGGAGCTTATGATAGCAACTAAAGACCCAATTATCCAAAATGTTTTGGGAAGGGATTTTCTTGGCTTGTCTAGCAAAGTTTCTTGTGTAGTAGCCATACTCATAAAATTAGTAATGGTTTTTCATTGTTATCTTTCATTACTTCATCAAACATATATATAGACCAAAAATATTAGATTATTTTTAAGATAAAGATTAAAAATTTAATGGCTCATGTAATTTTCATTTTTTAATCTATTCTTTATTTTTTCTTATGTATAATTTCTTTTGGAGTAAATTTTTTTTTCTTTGTTAGCATCATTACAGTCCATTAGCATGTGAAAGAAAAAGAGAATCTTTCTAATTTCTTCCACATTTCTTCTATTGTCTAATTTATTCCTCCTGTCTAATTTTTTATTAGACTAACCGTATTGTGAAAAGGGAAAAGGTCATTGTCCTATAGTCACACTCACCAATCTACACAATAAATGAATCTTTATCTTAATAAATGACAATGGAATTTTATACACTAATATTTTTTATGCAAATTTTGATACTTTAGTCTCAGCATTAAAATCAATTGGAATAGGTGACATGCCAATTTTTGTTGGAAAAGTTGGTTGGCCCGTGACAAAAATGCAAATATTGAAAATGCATTATGACTTTACAATGGGCTTTTTCAAAAAATTGCATTAAATAAAGGTACACCTTAAAGGCCTGGTTACATTGAAATTTATTTATTTGGATTAATTGATGAAGATGCAAAAGCAATTACTCCCGGAAATTTTGAGAGACATTGGAGAATTTTTAGTTTTAATGGTAAACCAAAGTTTTCTATGCATATTTCTAGTCAAAGTCAAAATAAATTATTAATTGGTGCAAAAAATGTGTATTATCTTGATCCAAAGTGGTGCGTTTTTAATTCAAATTCTAATAATTTAACCAAGTTTGCTGAAAATATTGATTATGCATGCAGTTATGCTGATTGCACCCCCCCTTGGATACGGTTCTTCTTGCAACAATTTGGATGCTAATGGAAATGCTTCTTATGCATTTAATATGTATTATCAACAAGTACAAAATCAAGTTGACATTAATTAATTAAAATACTATATTATTCGTGTCTTTTTAAAAAAAATTAATTGTTTAAGAACTCTAATCCGAACATGTTCATGCATGAAAACATATTTTGCAAAGCATATAGTAATTAATCACTTCACTACTATTCTATTTCCTCATATTTTGTCCAATTACCAATTTGATCCACAATACAAAACACATAAATTATTAATCACTAATTAAGTACTACTCAAAGAGGAATAGATTCCATTCTCTCTCCATAACCTTTTTGTGGGAATTTGAATGCAAGTAGCTAACAAAAGTAGGACTCTTTGTTGGCCTATACTCGGCAACAACTTACAAGATTTGTAACAAAAGTAGGACTCTTTGCTGGCCTATACTCGGCAACAACTTACAAGATTTGTATCTTACTCCACATGGATGCATTGCATAGTATCTTTGTTCCCATTGGTCATGCCCTCCATTGTGGGGTCTTTTGAGACAAACAATGAGTGCACCTTCTTGTTTCCAAGAACAACAAAATTTTGTTTGTTTTAGTTTATTTTGTAAAATAAATTCTTTTTTAGAAAAAATTGTCAATTTTAAATTTTCTTGCAATACTATTAATCGCCACCGAATATAATTATTAAGTACAAATTTTAAAATTTTGAACTTCTTTTTACAAAACCTCCCCTAATGTCTCAATCGTGTTTATATATTTAAATTGTACTTTATTTTTAATATTATCATTTAGATGATGCACAAATAAAATTTATATAAAATTATTTTATATGTTGCTTAGAGTTATGAAAATTAAACGAGTTTGATAAAACTGTATAAAATATTAATTTTAATACATCTCAACAATACAATAATTGATTTTTGAATTATATAAAACTTTATATGTGATTAATATTTTATAAATTTTCAATTCAAATAAAAAGAAAATCAAAAACTAAAATAAAATTAAGTGAAAGAGAGAGATTAATAAATAAAAATCAATTTTAATTTAAAATTATAAAAAAAATGATCAATTTTTAAAAATAAAAAATAGAAAAATCTAAACTACCATTAAATTATTGTATATAATAAATAGTTAACGCATTTCTATTGTTAATTTTTTGTGCTAATTTCTATTTTAAAACATCGTATAAAAAAATACTCATAAAAACTATTTTCTTTAAGAACGAAAATTAGTTCAGTCGAAGAAGATATAACTCAAATGAAATTTATTGACAAATATTAAAAATTAAAACTAATCTTTTGGCATTAATGAAGCCTGATTTTGTTTGTTTATATATTCAAAATCTAGTAGTCTACTGCACACTACAAAATTCCCAAATAAAAACAGTGTATATATAGCAAAAAAAAAAAAAATCTAAAAAACCAAGGCAATGATAGTCGAACTAAACATCACTCAAAAAGAAGAATAAAATTAAATTTACAAACCATTGATCCTTTAACAATTAGTTAGTTAGTCTTCATCCATTCCGGGAGCAGGTTGCTCTCTCCTTAGGCCACCAACAGATTTTGACATAATAATCTGAAAATATCACAATACAATCTCCATAAATAAATCAATGCAAAGAAAAATAGATAGATTAAACTACCATTGAATCTATATTTAGGATGATTTAGGTAAAAAGAGCTTATAAAAATAATTTATGACATGTTCATAATCTCTCCTGATTAGTTGATGAAAATAACTTACAAACTTATATAAAAACAGTTTAACCACATTTTAACCACATTGCATGATATGTACATATTCCATAAGCACTTAATTAAATTAATTTAGTTGTTTACTGAAACGCTTTACTATAAAATTACCTGATTAACTCTTAGTATGGTGCATGCAGCATCTGCGGCATATTTAAGAGCAAATCACCTGAGCAAAAAAAACAATATCATGAAGTTAGAATTCCATATAGTAAGTTTAATTCAGGACAATGTTGTTTATCGCAAAAAATAACACTATTCAAATTCCATTAAGCAATGGTGCTACAGAACCACAATTTGACAATATTTTATATAAACAAACATTTGCTATTTATATAAATTTCACTGCGTTGCAGCGCCACTAATTAACAATACTTATTCAACAAAGAATTATTTTATCGAAATTTCAGCGGTGGAAAGAAAAAAAAAAAGCCTCAATGATGAGCTCTTAATTATTGTATTCGAATTTGTACATGATAACAAGGCTATTTAGCAAAAACAACACTACTAATAAGGAAAAGATTACTATGAAGCACATATGCGGATACAGACATCAAACACGACACTGACATCGACACCAATATAATTTGAAAAAATGGATTAATTCAATGTAATCAAGATATCAGTGCCATGTCGGTGTACATGTGTCAGACACTAGAACATGTCTTCAATCAGAAGCGTCGGTGCTATAGAGGTTGATTATTTGCTCAAACAAGCATTAGAAAAATAGCTTACTTAGTGACATAGAGATCCCAGACTCTCATGGTTGAGACATCCTTACAAACACTTGGTTCCAAATCAATGCCAACTTTAGTATTTCCAGAAGCATATTCTACATAAAGAGAAGATATAATCTCCATTGCATTTAGTCCAGCATTCTCAGTCAAAGTTCTCGGAATCATCTCGAAGCTTTCAGCAAATTTGGCTATAGCATACTGACCCAATCTGTAGATGCCGATAAAGTATAGTGACACGTTAAAATTTCCTAGATCATGTTATGCCGACTTTATTAACTCCATAAAACTCTAGTGAGAAAATAAACAAGATGTTTAAATAGTGAGGTAAATGTTTAATTTGTAACAAACATGCCATAAATAATGAATGAGAGAAGGGTGTGTACTCCCACCACATTGCAAATGCAAACCCATGCCTTTTAGAGTAAAAAAGAGAGGAAAATACAAATTACCCTGTTTCCTTGAAGGAAAAGTCTTTCACCGTTTTAGCTAACTCAATTTCAGTTGCGGCAGCTCCAGGTACAATGCGGCTATCCCTGCACATGGCCGGCATTGTCGAAGAGGGAGGGAACTTGAGCCGGATCGGAGATGTCGGCGCGAACGACAATTGGGCGAGGGAGGATGGAGCCGGCATTGATGTCAGCTGCGAGTGAGTCGGCTTGAGCAGAGTTGGAGGAAGAGTGATTGATGATGAGTCGAGCACCGAGGGAACTCAGGTGGATAGCGATTTCTCGACCGATTCCGCGAGATGAACCGGTTACAATTGCAACTCGGTCTTGAAGAGAAAGTGAGTCAGTGGAATCGTTCGTGTTAGTAAGTTGTTTTGTTGTATCCATTCAGTTATTGATTTTTGAATTGTTGCTAATAACACTTGGAGCTTTACTGGGTGAAGAGGTTAAGCTTCAAGAACTTGCAAAAATGAAGATCACTTTCCATAACAACCAAAGATGAACCTTCTAATCCATCCAAGCAAGTTATATGGTTAGTAAACACAGTACTTAGCCATGTGTGTGCATTTTGCTTTATATCAATGTTATTGTTAGTTAGTGTCAATACTGAGTTCCAAACTCTATCCATTGACAAGTCCATTAGTTGCTCATGGTCATTCAAAGCAAGTTCCTCTTTACGACAGTTAACTCGGTGTTTGATAACATTGGTTTTGTCCATGGTTTTTTTAATGTGTGTGGTTGACTTGGTTAACAAGGATATTAAGGTACTGAATTTGTGATCTTTTGTGTTTGGCAAGGTTTGATGTTGAGATACTTAACATGAGTTAAACATGATTTTGTATCAATTGCAAGTTGACACATATGGGGAGGTGGAAGAAGGATATTGGTTTATTTATTCAAATGTGAAATAACAAGGGCTCATAAGCTTATGATAACAACTAAAGACCGAATTAACCAAAATGTTTTGGGAAGGGATTTTCTTGGTTTGTCTAGCAAAGTTTCTTGTGTAGTAGCCATTCTCATAAAGCTAGTAATGGTTTCACATTATGATCTTTCATTACTTCATCAAACATGTATATATATAGACCAAAATATTGATTATTTTCAAGATAAAAATTACAAATCTAATGGCTAATGTAATTTTCATTTTTTAATCTATTTTTTCTTTTTTTTATGTATAATATAATTTCTTTCGGAGTAAATTCTATTTTTTTTTTCTTTGTTAGCAACATTATAGTCCATTAGCATGTGAAAGAAAGAAGAAAAATAGAATCTTTCTAATTTCTTCCACTTTTCTCCTATTGTCTAGTTTATTCCTCCTGCCTAGTTTTTTTATTAGACTAACCGTATTGTGAGAAGGGAAAAGGTCATTGTCCTATGTTCACACTCACCAATATACACAATAAATGAATCTTTATCTTAATAAATGACAATGGAATTTTATACAATAATGTTTTTGATGCAAATTTTGATACTTTAGTCTCAGCACTAAAATCAATTGGATTTGGTGACATGCCAATTTTTGTTGGAGAAGTTGGTTGGCCAGTGACAAAAATGCAAATATTGAAAATGCATTATGACTTTACAATAGGCTTTTTCAAAAAAATTGCATCAAATAAAGGTACACCTAAAAGGTCTGGTTACATTGAAATTTATTTATTTCGATTAATTGATGAAGATGCAAAAGCAATTGCTCCTAGAAATTTTGAGAGACGCTGGGGAATTTTTAGTTTTGATGATAAACCAAAGTTTCTAATGCATATTTCTAGTCAAAGTCAAAATAAATTATTAATTGGTGCAAAAAATGTGTATTATTTTGATCCAAAGTGGTGCGTTTTTAATCCAAATTCTAATAATTTAACCAAGCTTTCTGAAAATATTGATTATGCATGCACTTATGCTGATTGCACCCCCCTTGGATATGGTTCTTCTTGCAACAATTTGGATGCTAATGGAAATGCTTATGCATTTAATATGTATTATCAACAAGTGCAAAATCAAGTTGACATGGCTTGCAATTTTGAAGGGTTGGCTCTGGTTACTACAAATAATATTTCAACTCCTACTTGTAATTTTATTATTGAGATTAACCCTTAATCTTCTCCTTATTTGTTTCCATCATTTCCATCATTGGTTGTTTTTTTTGTTTAGTATGCTACCTTTGATTTTATTGTGGTAGGTTTGTTTTTGTACACATATTATAGGTGTTTGTTAGTTACTTAAATGTTGGTCATCAAATCTTGTACTTTGAGATATATAGTTTTGATGAATAATTTTATAGACTTGAATATTTATATATTGAAATGTAGTTAAATTTTCTTCAAGCATTTAATGAGCTTCAATTATTAACAAATCATTTAAGAGAATATGAGTTCAAATTTTGACGAAACAATTTTTTATTATATTTTATTTACCTCTTAATCGAACTATGTATTATCATGATCCTTTTCTTTTAGGAACTAATGTTTTAAGAACAAAAAAAAAAAAAAAAAAACTTATCAAGGGCCAAAAATTTGTCCATTTTACTTGTAATTTGTGATCTACAATTTATAGTCTCCACATGTATTAGGATTACCATATCGACGGATCATCATGTGGGATATGTATTTGACATTAATTAATTAAAATACTATATTATTCGTGCCTTTTAAAAAAAATTAATTGTTTAGGAACTCTAATCCGAACATGTTCATGCATATGAAAACATATTTTGCAAAGCATATAGTAATTAATCACTTCACTATTATTCTATTTCCTCATATTTTGTCCCTTAATTACCAATTTGATCCACAATACAAAACACATAGATTACTAATCACTAATTAAGTACTACTCAAAGAGAAATATATTCCATTCTCTATCCATAACCTTTTTGTGGGAAAGAGAAATATATTCCATTCTCTATCCATAACCTTTTTGTGGGAATTTGAATGCAAGTAGCTGACAAAAGTAGGACTCTGGCCTATACTATGGCAACAACCTACCAGATTTGTACCTTACTCCACATGCATTGCATAGTGTCTTTGTTCCCATTGGTCCTGCCCTCCATTGTGGGGTCTTTTGAGACAAACGCACCTTCTTGGATTTGGATTTAGTGTTATTTCACATTTGAAAAAACCAATATCCTTCTTCCGCCTCTCCTCTGCTCCCCATTTGTGTCAACTTGCAATTGATACAAAATCATGCTTAACACATGTCTCATAAGTATCTCAACATCAAACCTTGCCAAACACAAAAGACCACAAATTTAGTACCTTAATATCCTTGTTAACCAAGTCAACCACACACATTAAAAAAAACCATGGACAAAGCCAATGTTATCAAACGCCGAGTTAATAGTCCTAAAGAGGAACTTGCTTTGAATGACTGTGAGCAACTAATGGACTTGTCAATGGATAGAGTTTGGAACTCAGTATTGACACTAACTAACAATAACATTGATTCAAAGCAAAATGCACACACATGGCTAAGTACTGTGTTTACTAACCATGTAACTTGCTTGGATGGATTAGAAGGTTCATCTTTGGTTGTGATGGAAAGTGATCTTCATAACTTGATATCAAGAGCTAGAAGCTCTCTCGCCGTGCTTGTCACGGTTTTTCCTTCCAAAGATAGTGATGGATTCGTTGAGGAGAAGTTGAATGGAGACATTCCTTCTTGGGTAACAAGTAAGGATAGGAAGCTGTTGGAATCTTCAATTGGAGACATAAAGGCAACAAATGTTGTGGTGGCTAAAGATGGAAGTGGCATAAGACTGTGGCTGAAGCTGTTGCATCTGCACCAGATAATGGTAATACAAGGTATGTTATCTATGTGAAACGCCGAGTTAACCACACACATTAAAGAGGAACTTGCTTTGAAACCACCCATTGAAGCTACCTAGCATGATCATAAAACAAAATGAGTGAACTTTCCTGGGTACTCCTTATTCCCTCCCCGGGTGCTGGCTATTCCAACTACATCCATTTTTCTTATCTCAGTGTTAAGTAGCAGAAATAGAGTGAAATAACCAAGAAACATGAAGAATAACAACAATGGCTATAATGTAGCTAGAGAAGAAGAGAAACAAATTCAGATGTTGCTTTTTTATGAGGTGTCTCGAGAGATTAAATAGAGAAAGTTGAATTGAAATGGCTATAGGACAAACCTCTGCTGTTTTCAGTATAAAAGTTTTACATTTTAATTAATTATTTATTACTTTCTAAAAGTACAAATAGGTGTGTCAGATTCACATGATGACCGTGGGGACCAAACCCATCCTCTTTAATGTGATGTGTGTGGTTAACCACACAGTCATTCAAAGCAATTACGTTTCCTTATCAATTTGTCAAACTGCCACACGGTTTGCCATTAAACTGCCACACGGTTTGTCAAACTGCCATTAAACTGTGGACCAATTACGTTTTACAAATTTAAGTGAAGAGGTTAAGCTTCAAGAACTTGCAAAAACTAACTGGGTAATAAATAATAATATATATATAATAATGCATTGTCCACGAGATAAGCTTTTCGATTATTTAATTGAAGCTTAATAATAATATTTAGTTTGTTTTAGTTTATTTTGTAAAATAAATTCTTCTTTAGAAAAAAATTGTCAATTTTAAATTTTCTTGCAATACTATTAATCACCACCGAATATAATTATTAAGTACAAATTTAAAAATTCTGAACTTCTTTTTACAAAACCTCCCCTAATGTATCAATCCTTTTTATATATTTAAATTGTACTTTATTTTTAATATTATCATTTAGATGATGCACAAATAAAGTTTATATAAAATTATTTTATATGTTGCTGAGAGTTATGAAAATTAAACGATCGAGTTTGATAAAACTGTATAAAATATTAATAATACATCTCAATAATACAATAATTGATTTTTGAATTATATAAAACTTTATATGTGTGATTTATATTTTATAAATTTTCAATTCAAATAAAAAAAAATCAAAAACTAAAATAAAATTAAGTGAAAGAGAGAGATTAATAAAAAAAAACCAATTTTAATTTAAAATTATAAAAAAAAAGATCAATTTTTAAAAATAAAAAATAGAAAAATCTAAATTACCATTAAATTATTGTATATAATAAATAGTTAACGCATTTCTATTGTTAATTTTTTGTGCTAATTTCTATTTCAAAACATCATATAAGAAAAATCCTCATAAAAACTATTTTTTTTAACAACGAAAATTAGTTCAGTCAGAAAACCATTGATCCTTTAATTCAAAATTTTTTATGCAAGTGATAAGTTTTTAACAATCAGTTAGTTAGTCTTCATCCATTCCAGGAGAGGTTGGTCTCTCCTTGGGCCACCAGCAGGTTTTGACATAACAATATGAAAATATCACAATACAATCTCCATAAATAAATCAATGCAAAGAAAAATAGATAGATTAAAGTACCATTGAATATGCATTTAGGGTGATTTAGGTAAAAAGAGCTTATAAAAATAACTTATGACATGTTCATAATCTCTCCTCATTAGTTGATGAAAATAACTTACAAACTTGTATAAAAACAGTTTAACCACATTGCATGATATGTACATATTCCATAAACTCTTAATTAAATTAATTTAGTTGTTTACTGAAACGCTTTACTATAAAATTACCTGATCAACTCTTAGTACGGTACATGCAGCATCTGCGGCATATTTAAGAGCAAATAACCTGAGCAGAAAAAACAATATCATGAAGTTAGAATTCCATATGGTAAGTTTAATTCACGACAATGTTGTTTATCGCAGAAAATAGCACTTTATTCAAATTCCATTAAGCAATGGTGCTACAGAACCACAATTTGACAATATTTTATATAAATAAACATTTGCTATTTATTTAAATTCCACTGCGTTGCAACGCCACTAATTAACAATACTGATTCAACAAAGAATTATTTTATCGAATCTCAGCGGTAGAAAGAAAAAAAAAGTCTCATTGACAAACTCTTAATTATTGTATTCAAATTTGTACATGATAACAAGGCTATTTAGCAAACACAACACTACCAATAAGAAAAAGATTACTATGAAGCACATATGCTGACACATACATCAAACACGACACTGACATCGACACCAGTATAATTTGAAAAAATGGATTAATTCAATGTAATCAAGATATCAGTGCCGTGTTGGTGTACATGTGTCACACACTAAAACATGTCTTCAATCAGAAGCGTCGGTGCTATAGAGGTTGATTATTTGCTCAAACAAGCATTAGAAAAATAGCTTACTTAGTGACATAGAGATCCCAGACTCTCATGGTTGAGACATCCTTACAAACACCTGGTTCCAAATCAATGCCAACTTTAGTATTTCCAGAAGCATGTTCTACATAAAGAGAAGATATAATCTCCATTGCATTTAGTTCAGCATTCTCAGCCAAAGTTCTCGGAATCATCTCGAAGCTTTCAGCAAATTTTGCTATAGCATACTGACCCAATCTGTAGATGCCGATAAAATATAGTGACACATTAAAATTTCCTAGATCAAGTTTGGATTTTAGAACATGGTCATGTTATGCCGACTTTACTAACTCCATAAAACTCTAGTGAGAAAATAATCAAGATGTTTAAAGAGTGAGGTATATGTTTAATTTGTAACAAACATGCCATAAATAATGAATGAGAGAAGGGTGTGTACTCCCACCACATTGCAAATGCAAACTCATGCCTTTTAGAGTAAAAAAGAGAGGAAAATACAAATTACCCTGTTTCCTTGAAGGAAAAGTCTTTCACCCTTTTAGCTAACTCAATTTCAGTTGCGGCAGCTCCAGGTACAATGCGGCTATCCCTGCACATGGCCTAACATTACAATTAGCTACAATTGTCAAGAGAAAAATGGTTTCGAAAGTGTGTAATTAAAATGAACTTATACAATGTTCATGCGGAAATTTTTCATATATTCACTTGTTACGGAAGACATTTGAAATTACCTTGTAAGTGTTCACTCCATCATCAACTGCTCTTTCAAGATCATCTAGGATACTATGGGTACTTCCTCGTAAAACAACAGTGGACACTGAATTTCCATCAACTTCATTTTTCACAATGGTCACCTACATATCATATCATACAGAAGGGAAAATCATATGCCAATACATAGAAAAAATAAATTTAAAGAGAAAACGGCACACACTTGTAACGTTTGCAAAAATGCAAAGCCATCTCTCCTAGTGCTCCACCACTGACAATCACTTTAGCTCCTCTACTTTCGCCTCTTCAGTTTTTGAATAGTTTTCTAGCTACAATCAAAACAAGTAGAACAAATCCAATAACCAAAACCATCAAATAACTTTAAAAGAAAATTTAAAGAAACCATGGAAAAGACTGAAACAGAATCAGCATACCCAAGATCATCTGGATTTGGTTGGCTAAGTTTCAGCTGTTAGATAATCATACAATAGATTAGAATCTCTATGTAGCCGAAAAAGCACAACACTAACCATAGCGACAGCACCAGTTGTTCGGCAAAATCGACGAAGTTCAAACTTTGAACTGATTTTCAAAACCATAAGCCTATAAGCAGATGAATATTAGAGTTAGAAAATAAAGAATACTCATAACCATGACTTAAAATTGACAGAACCATTGACAATATTAATTAAAAGTAATTCAATAGCATTTGACATAGGACATTTAAAACAAAGTTAAAAAGGAGAAAACGGCACACTTATACCTGCTACGCTAACACAAAACCCCATTTTAAACTTTACTTGAGTGGGGGAGTAGACCTTAAGCTTATACCACCAAACACAAATCAATAGGCCTCCTTACTCAAACAAGATAAATTTTACAACCAGTTAAACTGAAAAGAGAAAAGATAATGATCAAATATTCAAATTCAATAGTCAATTTGCTATACCTGCTCAGCTGAATGTATGAGGACATTTCCTTTAGTTTCGGTTGCACAAGTATCAACACCACCAGCAAATACAGCAACCTTAAACAGCATTAACGAAATATTTCAGTAATAGTGCAAGCAAGCAATCCTGAGATTATATAGCTTTATCAAATGATCTATATTATATAAACTCTATCAACATAGTGCAAACAATCTGAGGATTTTCTTGTACTTAATTTTCTCAACTATTTTTTTAAAATAGCATGCAAATTCCAAATGTCCAATCTTGATGCAATATGAACATTTCAAAATACAAGGTCCAAAACAGAATAAATTAGGTGAGCAAATTTAATTGTAACCTGAAGAGTTATATTAAAGCAATGAAGATATCACTCACTGGAACACAAGTAATCAGCTGAAACTCATTCTGGCAAAGTGGGCAGAGATTAGTGATGGTTGCCCAGTTGTCAATGCAGGCAAAGCAGAACCTGTGAAACAAATGAACCATGCTAAAAATATCATATTCCTATTTCAACATGAACACTGAAAAAGAAGGAAAGAAAAACAGCATTTACTGAGAACTCATAGAGAAAAACACTTAAAACGTAACATAAAATACTGGATATGAATACTAATAGAGTCCCTAATACATGCGCAAAGGAAGTCCCCCCAAACATACAGAGAAAGTTATTCTTCTTCAAGGTCTTTTAACACAATCCAATTTGAGGAAGAATTACACCAAGTAATTTGAAGGGGCTAACAACAGTAGTTTTTGCTGAGAGAGTAAACTACCAATGATCAAATACATAATAAACAAGATAGAAAGAAAGCCTTTGTATCTAAGAGATCACCAACATTACCTATTTCTATTCTTCCGCCAAAAAAAGAACTAGAGACAAACCACTGAACCTCTCAACGTATTCTAAAAAATGCCATAGTACACCCAAATCTCTCATAACTAAATTATCTAACACACCAACAGACCCTAACATTCTCCTATCTCCAGTCCCAACGCCAAGTCACGAAGAGGTAGAAGTGTTGCGCAAGTCTCGCATGATGCAGAAACCCTAATTGACGCAGAGGTTAAGTTGCGAGAATAGGGGAAAAGTCTCGCAAGTCACGAGAAAAACCCTAATTGATGTTCACTCAACAACACTATTTTTTCCTCTTTTTCATTTAGAAATGAGGTTGAGCGAGAGAGAAGAATGGGTTGCGAGAGAGAAGAGAATGTTACGTGAATTGATGTTTTGCGCAAAGGAGAAAAGAGGATTTGGTAATGACAGAGTTTGCGCTGAATATCATAAAAAAAAACGAGAATAAATGAAGAAATCGCTGAGTTTGAATCTGAAATTGAAGGAATCCATTGAAGATAGAATCTAAAAAATGACGAAGAAATTGGGAAAAGCTTCTTCAACTTCAACCGAAAAACCAGAATCAATGAAGAAAATGGGCTTTTTGAACAGAAAAATGAGAATTGAAATTAGGAAAAGTTTTAATGATTTGTGAGATCAAATGGAGAATTGAAATTGAGAAAACCTTCTGAACAAATTAGAAGGAGAAGAAAATAATAGGAAAAGAATTCTGAAATGGAAATGGGAAAAAAACACAATGAGTGAATTTTTTTATTTTTTTTTAAGTTATCACATAAATGAGAATATATATGTAGTTAAAAGAAATTATTGTGACGATAAAAAAATATCCCTAAAAATCAATAAAAAAATATCCCTAAAAATTGAGTGTCATAATAGATATTTCTTTTTATAGTGCCATCACTTTCTAATTTCTAATTTATATGGCGGTAAATTATGTGAATTCTCTAATGAAAAAGTAGTAAAGTAATCTACGTGAGGTTGTTAGCATGTGAAAGAAAGAAGAAAAAGAAAACCTTTCTAATTTCTTCCACTTTTCTCCTACTGCCTAGTTTATTCGTCCTGCCTAGTTTTTTATTAGACTAACGGTAATGTGAGTAGGGAGAAGGTCATTGTCCTATGTTCACACTCGCCAATCTACACAATAAATGAATTTTTATCTTAATAAATGACAATGGAATTTTATACACTAATGTTTTCTATGCAAATTTTGATACTTTAGTCTCAGCATTAAAATCAATTAGATTTGGTGACATGCCAATTTTTGTTGGAGAAGTTAGTTGGTCGGTGACAAAAATGCAAATATTGAAAATGCATTATGACTTTACAATGGGTTTTTTCAAAAAATTGCATCAAATAAAGGTGCACCTAAAAGGCCTGGTTACATTGAAATTTATTTATTTGGATTAATTGATGAAGATGCAAAAGCAATAACTCCCGGAAATTTTGAGAGACATTGGAGAATTTTTAGTTTCGATGGTAAACCAAAGTTTCCAATGCATATTTCTAGTCAAAGTCAAAATAAATTATTAATTGGTGTTTGTTAATTACTTAAATGTTGGTCATCAAATCTTGTACTTTGAGATATATAGTTTTGATGAATAATTTTATAGACTTGAATATTTATATATTGAAATGTAGTTAAATTTTCTTCAAGCAGTTAATGAGCTTTAGTTATTAACAAATCGTTTAAGAAAATATGAGTTCAAATTTTGACGAAACAATTTTTGATTATATTTTATTTACCTCTTAATCGAACTATGTATTATCATGATCCTTTTCTCGTAGGAACTAATGTTTTAAGAACAAAAAAATAAACTTATCAAGGGCCATAAATTTATGCATTTGACTTGTAATGTTGTGATCTACAATTTATAGTCTCCACATGTATTAGGATTACCATATCGACGGTTCATCATGTGGGATCTATATTTGATATTAATTAATTAAAATACTATATTATTCGTGCCTTTTTAAAAAAAATTAATTGTTTAGGAACTCTAATCCGAACATGTTCATGCATATGAAAACATATTTTACAAAGCATATAGTAATTAATCACTTCACTTCTATTCTATTTCCTCATATTTTGTCCCTTAATTACCAATTTGATCCACAATACAAAACACATAGATTACTAATCACTAATTAAGTACTACTCAAAGAGGAATATATTCCATTCTCTATTCATAACTTTTTTGTGGGAATTTGAATGCAAGTAGCTGACAAAAGTAGGACTCTTTACTGGCCTATACTATGGCAACAACCTACCAGATTTGTACCTTACTCCACATGCATTGCATAGTGTCTTTGTTTCCATTGGTTCTGTCCTCCATTGTGGGGTCTTTTGAGACAAACAATGATTTCACCTTCTTGTATTTGGATTTGGATTTTCTTCACTATCAAGCTCAAAAGAATCCTCAAAACTCTCTTTTTCAAATTTGAATTTAGACTCTCTGCTGTCAGAGACATCTCTAACTACAGAAAGTCTGCAACCCTTAAAGTTAAAATTGGATTTCCTGCAATTATAGATGCATGAATCTCTAACGGCAGGGAATTTGACTCTATCAAATTTAAAATTGGATTCCCTACAATTACGAATACAAGTATCTCTGACTACTGAGAATTTGGGTCCCTCAAAATTTTCAACTTTGTGTAGTACTTTTTGCTCATCTTTCTTTTTAGAAACAATGTGTTCACTATCAGTTAACTAATAAGCTTGTTTTAATAGAGGAGGGTCTAAACTCAAACCATCACTTGAAGGATGTGAAAGTCTTTTCCTCTTGCTTCTTGCTTTTCCAGGAACATCAAAATTTTGCAAATAAGAGTGATTTTGTTTTTTAAATGTGTTTGAAGGTTTTGTGTTGGCACTTGTTGTGGTTTGGATTTGAACACTTCAAGGTGCTAAGATACAACTTGGTTTGCTTGAAAAACACTCTTCAACAAACACTGACAACCAACTCCATTCAAAAATCTACTTCCTGAATAATTAATTTGTTTGCCTAAAATAATCAAATCAAAATCAAAATCAAAATTTAGTAAAGACTACATTAACACTTACATTGCATAGGACCAAAATTATCATTTGGGTACAAAACAATAATAATGAAAGTAACATTCTTTATAAAGTCCTAGCAATTTTAATACACATTTACTCCCAAAAAATTTAAAGCTACAAACTTAATGAACATAAAGTATTTCCAATTTATATGTAAAGTAGATAGGCACAAAAGTTCATAAATAGTGAACCATTAAAATACACACACATTAAATATTAAAAAAAGAAGTTTCACATAGATAGTTTGATTGATAAGTTAAAATACGTCAAATAAATTATAAAAATACATTTAAAAAAGTTAACATAATTTTTAATTTACAAATATTTACTTTTAAATTTATTTAAAAAATTAATTTAATTACTAATTTACTAAAACCTAAAGGGGGCTAGAAAACTAAAATATTGAAACTTAAAAAGAACTAGAATATAACCCACGCGTTACACGGAATATATAAACATTAACATATTAGTAGTATTGTGAATAAGATTTTAAAATTTATATATATATATATATAGACTTTAACATATTAGCAGTATTATGAATAAGATTTTAAAATTTCAAAAATAATATAATTTATTCAAATTTTTTTTTAGAGTATTTTTCAAGTGAGTTTATTTGAGTAATTATTATATATGAATTGACACACACATTTGAGAATATGTAAAATATTTTGTCGAATATAATTGCAACTAATTCATATATTTAGTATTAAAAATCCCTAGTGATTATCATCCTACAAACAAAATTCATAAATTATATTTAGTGTTAAAAATATTAAAAGTGTTTTCATAAATATAAATATATGTAATTATCTACCACAAAATCAAATTAGTCATGCTCTTTTATTGTGTTGTCAAATTTAAATTTATTTTCACTAATATTTTTATAAAAATATAAAAATGATTTTGTCATTTGGTATTCATTTTATTCTAATTTTGTCAAAGAAATGACATATCTAAATTCCAATATTTTGAGTATGAAACTTTTATACAACATGACTTGAGAATTTTCACAAACAACTCATATGCACGATTGAGTAAAAGTAAAACAGATGTAGAAACTTCAAATTGATAGTATTTTTTTAAAAAAATTAACAGCATCAAACATATCCGTAAAAAAACAACAAATAATTTTTTAATGTAAATATTAAATATTATTCTTTTATCTATAAATGGTAAATAATTTTCTCCCGAATACACAATAATAACATTCATATATAGCTGAATATGAATAGTCTTCTTCATCTTTTGAGTAGTAAATATATTTTCATGTCTAGATGATATCAATTAAAACAGATCAAAATGATTGATTACTCCATTTTAGTTTTGTATGTTGAAAATTATATATTGATTGTACTATAATGTGTAACTCATGACACATTAATAATTATACATAATAATATACATTCAATTTTATCAATCTAATTTATAGAACATAAGTAAGCATATTTCATATGGTAAGTTTAATTCAGGACAATGTTGTTTATCGCAGAAAATAGCACTTAATTCAAATTTCATTAAGCAATGGTGCTATAGAACCACAATTTGACAATATTTTATATAAACAAACATTTGCTATTTATTTAAATTCCATTGTGTTGCAGCGCCACTAATTAACAATACTGATTCAACAAAGAATTATTTTATCGAATCTCAGCAGTGGAAAGAAAAAAAAGCCTCAATGAAGAGCTCTTAATTATTGTATTCAAATTTGTACATGATAACAAGGCTATTTAGCGAACACAACACTACCAATAAGAAAAAGATTATCATGAAGCACATATGCTGACACATACATCAAACACGACGCTGACATCGACACCAGTATAATTTGAAAAAATGGATTAATTCAATGTTGTTAAATATTCTATTAGATTGTAAATAATATATATGGGTTGTAAGTATGTAAGTATTCTTGCCCATTAGCATTACTGTAAATTAGGGTTATTTAATATTTTGTGTCTTATATAAAGAGATTCTGCTATGTAGTTGAAACACACAGGTTATTCTATATGTCTCTCAATACTCTTTATATTCAACATGGTATCTAGAGCCAACTAAGAGACAAACCCTAATCGTCAACTACCCGGTCGACCCAGTGTCTTTGGTGAATATTTTTTTTCGACGAACCGTGTTCTCAACTCTGGTTTCCCCCTTCTATCGTTGATACGCTAATTCCTCAATTTTTTGTTCAGCCGTTCACGCTTTGTCGTTGCTGCCGTTACTGTTTCTGACGAGTTTTTTCGACGAATGATCACTCCATCAGCGCGGAACACCCCAGATCGGCCAAACCCTTCCGTCGCGCCTCCAGAATCCTTCTCGCGCGCCCTCGCGCGCCACCTGAACATCCCACGCGTGGATCTCACGCGCCTCTCACATCCACGACGCGTACAACAGCCGTTCACGGTGCTTCTTCTTCCACCGCACTCGCCTCGGCCTTCTGCTTCCATATATGCTCTCAGTTTTCAGTTTCGAGTTACGAATATACGACTTCCAGTTCAAACAACCCCTGTTTTCCCGGTTCC
The DNA here is from genome assembly GCA_037974835.1 of Cicer judaicum. NCBI lineage: Eukaryota > Viridiplantae > Streptophyta > Magnoliopsida > Fabales > Fabaceae > Cicer > Cicer judaicum. The sequence goes on from JBBPBS010000170.1 coordinate 4,742,500, forward strand.
AACGCATTTTCTGACAATCTTTACTGACCATGGCATCTCAATCTGAAACAAAGAGTATCTTCACCAGCTACATCACTTCTCCTCTCTCATTTGAAAAACTGAATGGATCAAATTATGATAATTGGGTTGCCAACATCAAACTTTGGCTACGTGGTCAAGGTTACGAGGATCACCTCACCCAAACCCCCGAAAAGGTGAGTGTGACTAAAACGTCCAAATGGAGTCAGATTGACGCTCAGTTGTGTAGTGACATTTAGTTCACTCTAATGTTTGGGGTCCCTCTCGTACTGTGTCTACTTTAGAGTCTAAGTATTTTGTTACTTTTATTGATGATTATTCTCGTTGTACGTGGTTATTTTTAATGAAAAATAGAACTGGATTGTTTTCCATCTTTGAGCAATTTTATAAAGAAATTAAAACCCAATTTGGAGTTTCCATTCGTACCTTAAGAAGCGATAATGCTCGAGAATATTTGTCTCATCAATTTCAAAATTTTATGGCTTCCAACGGTATTTCACACCAAACCTCGTGTCCTCATACACCTCAACAAAACGGGGTAGCCGAACACAAAAATCGGCATCTCATTGAAACCACATGAACCTTACTTCTCCATGGCAATGTTCCATTCCATTTTTGGGGGGATGCAGTCTTAACGACGTGCTACCTTATTAACCGTATGCCATCTTCTGTCCTTGATGGCAATATCCCCCATTCAGTCCTCTTTCCCCATACCCCTCTTCACCCACTACCTACTCGTGTCTTTGGGTCGATGTGTTTTGTTCACAATTTATCCCCCGGTTTGGACAAATTGTCAGCTCGGTCACTCAAGTGTGTCTTTCTCGGTTATCATCGGTCCCAAAAAGGCTACCACTGTTATTCTCCAACACTACACCGCTACGTTACATTAGCTGATGTTACCTTTTTCGAGTCTGTACAATATTTTAAACCTACCCATATAGCTATAGAGCCCTATCAGGACATTAATCACAAACCTCCTCAAGTAGTTATCCCTCTCCCACCCACTCATATTCCTATCGAATTTGTCGAGTCTACCACCAACCTCCACGACCACTACAAACATATCAACGTCGTCGCTTATCCTCTGTTGTGCATGTTCCTGCTCCCATTACAGACTCTCCTCCGATGTCACCTCCAGATTTGGCCCTGCCACCTGAGCCTGACCTTCCCATTGCTCTTCGTAAGGATATTCACACCACCCGTAATCCATCTCCTCATTATATTGATTTGTGTTATCATCGTCTCTCTCCTTTACATTACACTTGCTTGTCCTCCTTATCTTTTGTTTCTATTCCTAAAACTACAAGTGAAGCATTATCCCACCCTGAATAGAGGCAAGCAATGCTTGATGATGTGTGTGCTCTACAAAGCAGTGGTACTTAGGAATTGGTACTTCTACCTCATGGGAAGTCAGTAGTCAGGTGTCGTTGGCTTTATACATTGAAGGTTGGTCCTGATGGTAAGATTGATCAATTTAAGGCTCATTTGGTAGCCAAGGGATATACTCAGATTTTTGGGTTGGATTATAGTGATACATTCTCACCGGTTTCCAAAATGGCATCTGTCAGACTATTTTTCTCCATTGCAGCAATTAGACATTGGCCCCTCCATCAGCTTGACATTAAAAATGCTTTTTTGCACGGTGATCTTGAAGAGAAAGTGTATATGGAGCAACCACCAGGGTTTGTTGCTTAGGGGGAGTCTTCCAACATGGTTTGTCGGCTACACAAGTCCCTCTATGGTCTTAAACAGTCTCCTAGAGCTTGGTTTGGCAGATTCAGCTCGGTAGTACAAGAATTTGGTATGATCCGCAGTGAAGCCGATCACTTTGTATTTTATCATCACTCAGCTCAAGGGTGCATCTATCTTATTGTTTACGTGAATGACATCGTTATAACTGGTAGTGATCAGCAAGGAATACTCCAATTAAAACAACATCTCTCAAATAAATTTCAGACTAAAGACCTTGGTAAACTTCGTTATTTTCTGGGTATTGAAGTAGCTCAATCCAAGGATGGCCTTGTAATTTCACAAAGAAAATATTCTATGGATATTGTTGAAGAAACTGCCTACTAAATACCAAGTCAGTTGATACTCTTATGGATCCAAATGTCAAACTCCTACCCAATCAGGGGGAGCCTCTATCAGATTCAGGAAGATATAGGAGATTGGTTGGAAAATTAAACTATCTCACAGTCACTCGTCCTGACATTTCCTTTGTTGTCAGTGTGGTAAGTCAGTTCTTAAATTCTCCTTGCCAAGAACATATGGATGTTGTAATCCGGATTCTTAAATACATCAAAAGTGCACCTGGAAAAGGTCTCATTTATGAAGATAGAGGACATACTCAGATGATTGGCTACTCATATGTTGATTGGACAGGCTCACCCATAGATAGACGATCAACTTCCGGGTATTGTGTACTCATCGGAGGAAATTTAATATCTTGGAAGAGTAAGAAACAAAATGTTGTTGCGAGATCCAGCGTTGAGGTAGAATACAGGGTCATGGCACTAGTAACATGTGAACTCATCTAGCTGAAACACTTACTGAAAGAACTTCAATTTGAAGAGACCAGCACAATGACACTAATATGTGATAATCAAGGTGCATTGCACATTGCCTCAAATCCTGTTTCTCATGAAAGGACCGAGCATATTGAGATTGACTGTCATTTTATTAGAGAAAAGATTGAATCAGGTGACATCATCACCAGCATTGTCAAATCCAATGATCAGTTAGCAGGTGTGTTTATAAAGTCATTGTGAGGTCCTGAAATTAGTTTTATATGTAACAAGCTAGGTGCATTTGATTTATATGCTCCAGCTTGAGGGGGAGTGTTAAATATTATATTAGAATGTAAATAATATATATGGGTTGTAAGTATGTAAGTATTTTGGCCCGTTAGCATTACTATAAATTAGGGTTATTTAATGCCCTATGTCTATATAAAGAGATTATGCTGTGTAGTTGAAACACACGAGTTATTCTATATGTCTCTCAATACTCTTTATATTCAACAAATGTAATCAAGATATCAATGTCGTGTCGGTGTACATGTGTTACACACTAAAAGATGTCTTCAATCATAAGCGTCGATGCTATAGAGGTTGATTATTTGCTCAAACAAGCATTAGAAAAATAGCTTACCACCTTTAATATTTCCATATGCATGTTCTGCATAAAGAGAAGATATAATCTCCATTGCATTTAGTCCAGCATTCTCAGCCAAAGTTCTCGGAATCATCTCAAAGCTTTCAGCAAATTTTGCTATAGCATACTGATCCAATATGTAGATGCCGATAAAATATAGTGACACATTAAAATTTCCTAGATCAAGTTTGGATTTTAGAACATGGTCATGTTATGCCGACTTTACTAACTCCATAAAACTCTAGTGAGAAAATAATCAAGATGATTACATAATCAAGTCTTTCACCCTTTTAGCTAACTCAATTATAGAACTTTATTAATTTTACTATGAAACCCAAAATACATTTATCAAATGGATACAAGACTTATATTATAATACTAGCCATCTCTAGAGTTTAGAGCAAAATAAGAATATTAAAATCGTTGTTGATTTTGATGACAATTTCTTAAATTTTACCATCAAATAATATTTTTTAAGTAAAATATTAGAGTGTAAATGCATTGCAATGTAGAATTGATATTACGTTGGCATTTAAAAAATTCCACTTATTATGTGCAATGTTTTAATATATTCAGTGATTAAAAATAAAATAAAATAAATTAAAAATTTGAGGGGACTAATCCAAAATTTAAGGAGATGGACAATATTATCTCATTAAAAATTTTATCTGGAATCCAAAGAATAATAAAACTAATATAAAAGAAAAAGATCGCATTGTAAGAACACAAAATCGTGCTTAACTAAAACGAAAAATGGGAAGATTATATTGATTGCAGTAAAATCATTCCAAATAAAAAGAAGCGGAGAATCCCACCAAGTAAAACTTCGAATGTACAAACAAGTGATAGCAAGTATATCAGCATACGTGTTTCCTGTGAATATGAGAGATGTGGAATTGTATTTGTCTTGAAAAAAATATGCAATTCAATCATCTAGTCTTCAACTGCCATGACTCAAGATTTGATTATTTAAAGATTGGGGAACGAACAAAGAATCACACTTTATCCAAAGACAAAATTAACTTTTAGAGTAAGTGATCTCAATAACATACATGGCAGCAAAAAATTCGGTATGAAACGTAGTAACATCCAAGTAATTTGAGAAATAACCAACAATAGCGCCACTTGAATACTTAAAAAAATAGCATTGAAAATAAATTAAAAGACCAAGATTACGTCTAGAGACGTATGTTAGTATTACATTTAATCAAACCACAATGAAGTTTCAACCAAATAACTTGTGTACTAACATAGGCTTTAGGAGCATGACAATCAATAAAATAAAAATAGAAAAATAAAAAATTCCTTCATTGATGAAAATGCAACACCTTCAGAAAATCTACGTGAGAGAGATACATTAGAAAAAAGATGATGAATAGCACATTTGATGATAATTCGCTCGTAACCATCAACTAAAATAATTAACCATATATTTGAAGACTTTAATTCATATATACTAACATTGTAAAAAGTTTTTACACTATTTATCAATGACAACTCTTAAAACATTAGAGAATTTTGACTTTTATCATAATTACTTCTAAAATTATACTTTTATATATTTATGATGTGCAAACAATGTAAATTTTTTATGGTGATAGTGTATGAAAAATAAACTCATATTTAAAATGTGTTATCCATCTAAATTGATTTTAAAAATTTGAAGTTGTTGTGCGAAAATATCATTTATCATATGCTCTTTTTGATTTAACTTAAATAAAATTTTAGTAATTTATCTTTTATTTATTATTCATTTTTATTTTTTATTTTTTTTAAATAATTTTGATCTTTATGTTTTATAAGGGAGGAATTTGAATCAATTACATGGAATGTGTTGCTAGCATTTTTTAATTAACACGAATAATTTGACCATTAATCCATTCACCGGCATCAGATGCCAAAAACCCTACCAAAGCAGCAACATCTTTAGTCTCTCCAAGCCTCTCCATCGGCGACTCATTGATAATCTTCTTAACTCGTTCCTCCGACCTACCTCCAAAGAACATCTCCGTCGCAATCGGTCCCGGCGCAACGCAATTCGCTGTGATCCCCGTTCCCTTCAACTCTTTCGCCAAAATCTTCGTCATCGCCTCAACCGCCGCTTTCGAGATCCAGCGTTGAGGTAGAATACAGGGTCATGGCACTAGTAACATGTGAACTCATCTAGCCGAAACACTTACTGAAAGAACTTCAATTTGAAGAGACCAGCACAATGACACTAATATGTGATAATCAAGGTGCATTGCACATTGCCTCAAATCCTGTTTCTCATGAAAGGACCGAGCATATTGAGATTGACTGTCATTTTATTAGAGAAAAGATTGAATCAGGTGACATCATCACCAGCATTGTCAAATCCAATGATCAGTTAGCAGGTGTGTTTATAAAGTCATTGTGAGGTCCTGAAATTAGTTTTATATGTAACAAGCTAGGTGCATTTGATTTATATGCTCCAGCTTGAGGGGGAGTGTTAAATATTATATTAGAATGTAAATAATATATATGGGTTGTAAGTATGTAAGTATTTTGGCCCGTTAGCATTACTATAAATTAGGGTTATTTAATACCCTATGTCTATATAAAGAGATTATGCTGTGTAGTTGAAACACACGAGTTATTCTATATGTCTCTCAATACTCTTTATATTCAACAAATGTAATCAAGATATCAATGTCGTGTCGGTGTACATGTGTTACACACTAAAAGATGTCTTCAATCATAAGCGTCGATGCTATAGAGGTTGATTATTTGCTCAAACAAGCATTAGAAAAATAGCTTACCACCTTTAATATTTCCATATGCATGTTCTGCATAAAGAGAAGATATAATCTCCATTGCATTTAGTCCAGCATTCTCAGCCAAAGTTCTCGGAATCATCTCAAAGCTTTCAGCAAATTTTGCTATAGCATACTGATCCAATATGTAGATGCCGATAAAATATAGTGACACATTAAAATTTCCTAGATCAAGTTTGGATTTTAGAACATGGTCATGTTATGCCGACTTTACTAACTCCATAAAACTCTAGTGAGAAAATAATCAAGATGTTTAAAGAGTGAGGTATATGTTTAATTTGTAACAAACATGCCATAAATAATGAATGAGAGAAGGGTGTGTACTCCCACCACATTGCAAATGCAAACCCATGCCTTTTAGAGTAAAAAAGAGAGGAAAATACAAATTACCCTGTTTCCTTGAAGGAAAAGTCTTTCACCGTTTTAGCTAACTCAATTTCAGTTGCGGCAGCTCCAGGTACAATGCGGCTATCCCTGCACATGGCCTAACATTACAATTAGCTACAATTGTCAAGAGAAAAATGGTTTTGAAAGTGTGTAATTAAAATGAACTTATACAATGGTTTTCATATATTCACTTGTTACGGAAGACATTTGAAATTACCTTGTAAGTGTTCACTCCATCATCAACTGCTCTTTCAAGATCATCTAGGATACTATGGGTACTTCCTTGTAAAACAACAGTGGACACTGAATTTCCATCAACTTCATTTTTCACAATGGTCACCTACATATCATATCATACAGAAGGGAAAATCATATGCCAATACATTAAAAAAATAAAATTTAAAGAAACCATGGAAAAGACTGAAACAGAATCAGCATACCCAAGATCATCTGGATTTGGTTGGCTAAGTTTCAGCTGTTAGATAATCATACAATAGACCTGAAGCTTATACCACCAAACACAAATCAATAGGCCTCCTTACTCAAACAAGATAAATTTTACAACCAGTTAAACTGAAAAGAGAAAAGATAATGATCAAATATTCAAATTCAATAGTCAATTTGCTATACCTGCTCAGCTCAATGTATGAGGACATTGCCTTTAGTTTCGGTTGCACAAGTATCAACACTACCAGCAAATACAGCAACCTTAAACAGCATTAACGAAATATTTCAGTAATGGTGCAAGCAAGCAATCCTGATGTGGCACGGTTGGTTAGGAAGTTATGGTGATGTGGCAAAGTTAGTTAGGAATTGTGATTTTATGGTTATCCTATAAATAACTAACCAACACTTGTACTCTAAGTCAAGTTAAGAATCAATGAAATGAAAAGGTTCAATGCTAAACGATATTTTATTTTAAAATAAACAAAACTTTAATTTGTTATTTCAAGAATTCAAATGGAAGATAAATAAAATATAATTAAAAATTATTTAAATTAAAATTAAAACTCATATTTTATCGAACGGTTCGTCTTCGATTATAGCAACCAATAATTTGTTTCAATAGGTTATTTATCTACTTCTTACATGATTTCATTGAGATATCTCAATTCCAAAAGAGCAACCTGTTAAAATGAAAAGAGGGAGAAGAAAGACAACTACTTTAAGGTTTCATAACATAGAATGAATCAAAATTTAAGTTAATAGGGTTACAATGAGTATATATAAAAAAGAATAGAAATGTGCAAAATACCTTTATTACTAATATATAATAATATTATCTAACATCTCCCCTCAAACTCATGATGCATTAACATGGAGCATCGAGAGTTTGTCAACTAAAAACGAAAATGTTTAATGGAATGCATCTTTGTGAACAAATCAACAATCTGTAAAGAAGAAGACACAAACAGTAGAGTAATAGTTCCATGCTGAAGATGATGACGAGTAAGATGACAATCAATCTCAATGTGTTTGGTGCGTTCATGAAAGACTGAGTTGTAAGCAATTTGAATAGCACTCTTGTTATCGGAGTTGGCTCAGAAAGAGAGATACCCATATTAGACAGAATCCAACGCAACCAAATTATTTCAACGGTAGTGGATGCCATAGCACAATACTCAACTTCTGTAGAGGAGTGAGAGACAATGTCTTATTTCTTACTCTTCCAAGAAATAAGAGAATCTCCAAAAAAGATACAAAACCCTGTGGTGGATTTACGATATGTGGTGTCACCAGTCCAATCAGCATCAGAATAAGCTCGTAACTCTAATGAGAATGACGATGGAAAGAGAAGGCTCTGAAATTCAATTCCTCGAAGATAACGAAAAATCCGAATAACTGTTGCCCAATGTACTGTAGTGGAAGAGACAACAAATTAACTAACAACATGAACAATATAAGCAATGTCAGGTCTAGTAATCGTAAGATACACTAAACTGCCAACCAAAGTATGATACAAAGTGGAATCTGGTAAATGAACACCATCCGAGGGAGCATATTTCACATTCAACTCAAGAGGAGTATATGCTGCTCTAGTATCAGAAAGACGAGCCTGGTCAAGAATGTTGGCAATGTACTTGGATTGAGAAAGAAGAAAGCCTCTAGGAGAGTGGGAAACTTCAATCCCCAAGAAATAGCGAAGAGTTCCCAAGTCCTTCATCTCAAACTGTTTGGTTAACTGCAATTTCAACTCATTGATTCCACTAACATCATCACCTGTAATAATCATATCATCAACATATAGAGAAAGTATAATTCGACCATAAGTCTTGGACCTTATAAACAATGCAGAATCATGTTCACTAGAGCGGAAACCAAGAGAAGCAATCACAATAGAGAATTTCTCAAACCAAGCTCGAGGAGCTTGTTTAAGACCATATAGAGCCTTTTTTAACTTACATATTTTCCATTGATTATGAGATACTTCTTGTGGAAGGACCATATAGACTTCTTCATGAAGCTCACCATTTAAAAAAACATTTTTGACATCCATTTGGGAAATATGTCATTGACGAACATATGCAACTGCAATAAGAGTACGAATAATGGTCATCTTGGCTACAAGAGCAAAATTTTCTTCATAATCCATACCATATTGTTGAGAGAAACCCTTAGCAACAAGACGTGTTTTGTAGCGCTCAACTGACCCATCAGACTTAGTTTTGATCTTGTATACCCAACGAGACTCAATAGCACGTTTTCCAAGAGGAAGAGATACTAATTCCCAAGTATTGCTTTTGTGCAATGCAAATACTTCTTCTGCCATAGCCTGCTGCCAAAGAGGATCAAGAATAGCCTCTTTATAGGAAGATGGTTCAGACAAACTGTGAATAGAGGTTAAGAAAGAAACAAATGAAGTTGAGTAAGTGGAATAGACAAAATCAAGTAACTGAGTAGACTTACATTGATGAGAGGGGTAACAAGGAGGATCAACAATCGCAGGAGATGGTTGGACAGCCAGGGGGACAAGAGGGATGTCATCATGTGGAGTATTAGTATTTGTCTTTCAATTCTTAACATTACACTCATTAGAAGCATAATCATTAGGACCAAATGGATCAATATGGGTTAGTTCAGAACTCTTAGTAATCTGAAAATCAGAGGAAATAGAGTAAAAAGAGATGTGCTCAAGAAAAACAACATTACGAGATACATAATGTTTTCTTGCATGAGGATCATAACAATGATAACCCTTTTGATCATCCCCATAACCAAGAAAAACACACATGGCTTAACGAGAAGACAACTTACTGCGCTCTACTTGAGGGCGAAGAAAACAAGTAGAATCAAAAAATTTCAAAGAATAATAATCAGAGGTAGAAGCATACAATTTTTCAAAAGGAGACAAACCTGATATGATAGAGGATGGAATTATATTAATAGCATGAATAGTAGTAAGAACTGCTTCTCCCCAAAACTCACTAGGAACTGAAGCGGACAACAAAAGAGAACGAGCAGTCTTTATAATATGACGGTGTTTTCTTTCAGCAACTCCATTTTGTTGAGGTGTATCAGTACAAGATGCTTGGTGAATGGTGCCATCATAAACAAGTAATTCAGAAAATTTATTAGAGGTATATTCATCACCTAAATCACAACAAAAGCACTTTATAACATAATTATGTTGAGTTTTGACCATTGCACGAAACATATGATAAATATTTAAAAATTCAGACCGATTTTTCATCAGATAAACCCAACAATAATGAGTGTAATCATCAATAAACGAAACATAATATCTAGATCCACTTTTGGTGAAAACTGGTGATGGACCCCAAACATCAGAGTGAACTAAATCAAATGACGCATATAAAATGGAAACACTTTTACTAAACGGTAAAGCTGGAAGTTTAACAAGTTTACAACCACAATAATCTGAGATATCATCGGTTTGTAACTTTCCTAAGGCTCCAATAGAAGCCAAATATTTTAATCTAGAAGCAGAAACATGTCCAAGGCAGGAATGCCATAAATAAAAACTAGAAGATAAGGAATTCAAGTGAAAACTAGATAATAAGTCAGCAGTAGTTGTTGAGGCTGCAGTAACTGGGAGTCGCAGGTCACCCAAAACATAAAGCCCCCCCTGTCTATGACTTGTCCCAATCAGCCTCCTAGAATGTGAATCCTGCACAACAAGAAGTGGAAGAAAATATAACTAAATAACCGAGATCACATATTTGACTAACAGAAGCAAGACTCAAAGTAAGATTAAGAATATAATAAACATCAGAAAGAGACATGTTAGGCGTAGAGACAGAACCAATGCCTGCTAGTGGCATAGGAGTGCCATCAGCAGTCATAATCGACACAGACGAGACAGGTTTCACAGGCACAAAAAATTTATCATCATATGTCATATGATGAGATGCTCGCGAATCAAAAATCCATAAGGAAGGAGATATACCTGACATACCAGAGGAATTCAAACCTTTAGAAGAAGTGGCAGACATGGCATGTGATTGAGTGACAAGAAATTTTTGAAGCTGCTCTGCAATATCAAATATTTAGGAAGTTGTTCTATAATATTTGATATTTGGGAAGCAGACTTAGATGAATATATAGAACCAGAGCTAGAGCCAATGGTAGGAGGAGTAGAAGCAACAACATTAGACGATGGTCCCCTAAAATTCTCTTATGTGCTCTCCCCAATTTCAGACAATGTGCTTGATCAGCCATAACAAATAATGACAGAAAAATACGATAAACACAATCACTGAGACAAAATAAATTAAACATCTACTCTTTTGGATTATCTCAATTCCAAAAGAGCAATCATCCATTGCAGTGATTATTATGAAGAGATCACTTTTTAATTTATCTAAGTATTCTCAATTTGACATAGCATCATGATGACATTAATGGAATTGCAAGTACATATGCATTTACTATGACAAAATATAACTTCAATGTTCGACTGATAATCAATCTTTTTGTATTTTGATAGAATGACTAATAACCGATCTTAGTTTAAATAGAATAACCTCTATGTTTGTACTCTTTACTTATTATTTTCTTACTCTTTGGATTTTGTATGATTACAAAATTGATGTTATTTACTATTTAGAAATTTTATCATTTATTAAATTAGGCGCATTTAATAGTGTATATTACTCAATATAAAATAGTCGAAATAAAATCAAAATTAAAAAAAAAATAATATATTTAATCAAAAATTAAGATCACATTCATCTAGTTTTTAAATATATTTAATTTTTAAGTACTATTTAAGAATTGCAATAATTGACCGTATTGCATGGAAGAGCACGGACACTAATTTACAATATTAAATATATCATATGTTTATATTGTATTAATAATGGCCAAATTCACCGGAGAACAAAGACAATGTGAGAATGTCACACGTACATTTTTTCATTATAGCACATATAATATTAGAGAAATCTCTCAAGGCGAATTTTTGCCTTAGATAGGATTCGAGTTTTTAGTTAAAATCGATTTAAAAATAATTTTTCCAAAAAAACATTTAAAATTCTTGCAACTAAAAAAATATAATTTTTTTTTTTGAGAAATATATTTGTAAATTTTTTTTTTCAATTAGTTCTTAAAAAAATTAAATAATTTTCTTGGAAAATATTTTAGTTTCTGAAAAAATTTGTCAAAAGAATTTTAAATTATTTATAAGAAACAAAATTACATTAAACTATTTTTTAAATTAAATTTAATTAATAAATTTATTTTAAATATGTGATCTAATTTATAAATTATTTAAATAATTTGATTTTTTTTAATGCAGCGTAAATGTGCAATCCAAACAATTAATATATTTGCATATCCTACTAATGTTAATGGTTGATTGATTTCGGTTAATGTTAATTATACGATATGAATTAAGAATACAACTGTGCCTTTTTATTCACGTGCCTTCAATTTTGAAGAAGAATATAATCAAAATTAAATATGATTTTTTAAGTACAAAGAAAATATGCATTATGTTTCTTAGAAGAAAAACTAAAAACTAAAAACTAAAATGGTAGGATATAATAAATTATGGAAATAGAATTATAAGGCTCTGACTTTGTCAAAAATTAAATAAATAAGTCTCTGGTTCACGGGAATAAAAAATGTTGACCAATTTTTTTATTCTTTTTAAAATTAAATCAGAATTAATCAATTAAATAAAATAGATTCAGCTTCATACACTACAAATTTGAAAGAAAAAAAGTGAAAAAAAGGAAGAAGATCAGGATAAACTATCAAACAAAATAGACATTCAATTACATAAATTTATATAGGATTAATCATTTGATTAACGTAAAAGTCCATATAATTTTGACTGTGATTTAGTAGATTTGTGAAAATCTGAATTTCTTTGTCTCTCAATTCACTTCCTTGTGAAGAATAATAAATACGATGAATAAACCAAAATATTTATATAAATGTAAAAGGAAAAATTAAGATCAATAGAAGAAATGTTGAACAAAAGCATAAGAAATAGTAAATAATTATTTTTAAAAATAATACACCAAATATCTTACAAAATGCCATATAATACACGTGAAATGTGACATTTAATAAATTTTTATCTAGTTATTACTGATTTACGTGATGTTGATACAAAAATACAAATAAATTTATAATTATAAAAGAATTTATTATTATAATTAAAAACATATTAGTAATGATAATGACAAAATTCACCAGGGAACAGAGACAATGTGAAAATTTCACATGTACATTTTACATTATAGAACATGTCTTATTTTTACATATAATTATAAATAAAAATATATCTTTTCATATAATTATTCAAACTTTATAGTTTATTTATTATATTTTGTTATTTAATATTATAATTTCATTTTAAAATCTTAAAAATTCTTGTATTATAAATCTATTAAAATCTTAATTATAAAATATGAATTGTAAAACATCATTTAAAATCTTAATTACAAAATATCAATTGTAAAAAATCTTTTAAAATCTATACATTCCTATAAAAAAAAATCTTATTACATAAATTCTTAGAAATCCATGTTAGAAACTTTGTTAATATTTTAAAATCTTAAAAGTCTCTAAAAGTCTTTTCAAATCTAAAACACTTTTATGCCAAAAAATTGTCTTTAAAAATAATAATTCAATCATATCCGATATATGGAAAAGAAATCATCAGTCATATCCTATATATGGAAAAACATCATATACCGTCAGTAAAATTATTGTTTTTTCAATACAAAACCAAATTATACTATATATGGAGTCAAAGTTGGAGATATTCAAACCATTTGCAACAAAGCCAAAAGTAATTCTTTTTGTTTAAATCTTCTCAAAATGAAATCCAGTGGTACAACAAAAGACCTAGTTAGTGTAACACCTTAAATTTTATGATAAATTATTTTATTAATTAAATAAAATTTTAAATAATTTATTTGATGTTAAAATTATTATAGAATATATTTTAATAAATTTTGTGATTAATTTATGTTATATGGATGTTTTCTATGATGTGTTAGTTTGATTCACATTATATTAAAGGTTAAATTACATCTGTGATCCCTTAACTTAATTTCAGGTAACGTTTTATTCCTTTATCTTTTTTTTTCCCGAGTTAGTCCTTTATTTTAATTTTAAGTGACAATTTGATATTTGATATTTTAAAATTTCAACAATGTTATCCTTTACTATACAAAAATTCAAAAAAAATCATCAAAATTTTCAACCAAAATCCATAAAATTAATAATCATCTTCAATATAATGCAAATTTTATCAAATTCATAACTTAAATATTCAAATACACTCATATTTTCATCTCCAACAACATCAAATAAAGAATGAAAATATGAGTTTATTTTAATATTTAAGTTATGAATTTGATTAAATTTGTATTTTATTGAAGATGATAATAAATTTTATGGGTTTTGTTTAAAAAGTTTGATTACTTTTTTGAATTTTTGTAAAAAAAAAAAGACAATATTATTGACATTTTAAAACATAAAATATCAAATTGTCACTTAAAATTAAAATAAAGGGCCAACTCGGGAAAAAAAAAGACAAAGGACTAAAACGTTACCTGAAATTAAGTTAAGGGATCACGGATGTAATTTAACCTTTAATATAATGTGAATCAAACTAACACATACATCCATATAACATAAATTAATCACAAATTTTATTAAAATATATTCTATAATAATTTTAACATCAATTATCTTATAAATAATTAATATAATATTCTTTTATGCATTTGACAAATATTAATTGTGTACTTAATTATATTTATTTAATTTTAAATATATTTTATTTTAATTATATATTTTATAAATAATTAACTTAAGATAGTTGTAATATTATTCTTGATTTTCTTTATTTTTATATACTTGTTATGACATTGTAATTATATATATATATATATATATATATATTTAGTATGATTTAGTAATTAATATAAAGTGTTGATTTTTTTCTTATTTATTTTTATAATTTTGAATATTCTCTAATGATGGTAGTATTTTAATGTGAGTATTTAGAAAAAAATAAGTATCATTGTGGTGATTATTTTTTGAATATAAGAGTTTTGATTATTAATATATTTTAAAAGATTAATTACTTTATTTTATAAAATATTACTTTGAAAATATTAGTAATATTTAATAATTAAATTATGTTAAAAAAATGTTAAAACATTAATTTTAATAATTATTGATTTTATCTAAACATAAATAAAGGGATCAATGGCTTCACCCATGAATCATAATTGTTAATAAAATAAAACAAACAAACAAAGAAGGAAGGGAGTTGGACGGCAGCCGTAAAACCAAAAGGAACACAACAACACCTATTGTTTGACATCTATGATCAATAATTGTTTTAAAAAATTTATCTTTCTCAGTCAAATTTCAGTAGGTTGTTTTATTCATTTAGATAGTCAAATAAGTATACTTCCTCAAATTTTTAACCATCCAAATTTCTCTCTAAAATATATGACTTCTCATTTTATAAAAGTCTTTATTTTGAACTGTTCTTCTTCATCGTAAGTCCGATTTGAGTGAAATCAACGCCAAAATGATCGTGTAAAAAATGACTATTTTATCCACTAATTTATTTTCTGATTTATGGTATTTTTCCTTGACCTAATTTTGAAATTAATGTTTATAGTGTTTGTTCATAATCTATTTTTGACATTTATCCATAAATTGTCGAGTTAGATCGATTGAAGTACAAAGCGTCAAAGAACAAAAGTTGTTTGCTCGTGAAATCATATTCGTGTGTAGCGTCAAAATAAGGTAAGGGGTGAGAGAACGTTTAAATTCATGAGTATAATATATTGTGAGAAGAACAAGAAAATCGTATTTTCCAACTATTCATCTAGGGCTTGTTACGTACGGCAGTAGCCCTTGAGAGATAAATTAATTAATATAGAAATATGGAAATTGTGAGAATAAAATAGGGAATTTAAATATTTATAAGGTGTTGATTGATTTAATTTCGTTAAATGTGTGTTATTTGATGTTGTTCTGATATTGTGTGTCAAATGAATTTTTTTTATATGTTTGATTCGACGGGTTTATGTGATCTGATAATAAAAAGTGAATTCATTTTGATAAGTTTATGTGATTATGATGATGTATAATTAATAATAATGATGTTATAAATTAGTGACAAGTCTATGTGATGATGTATGATTGATGATAGTGATGCTATAAAATTATGATGAGTTTATGTGATTAGATATGATTAATGATAGTGATGTTGTGAATTTGTGATGAGAATATTGAAATAACTCCATAGTTGGTGAAATAATTGTGATTCCAATTTGTGTTTGAGATGACGGTCTTAATGGAGTATCAAAGGTCAACGAGGGGAGAAAATAAATATTGAGAAATTGTGAAATGAAGATTATTTAATCATCATATAGGAAGGGCCTAACAAGCCTAGTGATTTCGGTGAAGTACAACTAAATGAGCTTGATCGTGGCAGTATGTTGTCAAGTCTTAAGGCAATATTGTTAAACCTTAAAGGTATTTGGGTGAAAAATTCCTAGGTGACTTGGAGGTAGCACTTCAAATGTCGGGAGCTAACACGCAACACACGTTTACCTCGACTGTCGTGTATATGTGTCTCAGGTTGAGTTGAGCAGATCTATAAGGACATGGCCAATTTGAATTTTTCGTCCACCAGAATAGTGGCATAATATCAAAACTCTTAACCAAATACTTCAGAGTTAGAATGGTGCCACATTGTGAAGTAGAATATAAGCTCATGCATTGCATTGCATTTTCCTGTGATTGTTTTGTTGTGATTAATAGGTATCGTGTGTGATAATAATTTCTCTTAGATGATTCGATGTTATAGTAAAATGCATTGATTTTACTTGAGTGGTTTTAACTTTATAATGTGATGTTTTTTCTTGAAGAATGTTTGTGTTATGATACAATGTATGCTAAATTACATATGTGGTCCCTTAACTTAATTTCAAGTAACGTTTTAGTCCTTTATCTTTTTTTTTCCCCCAAGTTGGTCCTTTATTTTAATTTTAAGTGACAATTTGATATTTTATATTTTAAAATGTCAACAATGTTGTCCATTTTTTTACAAAAATTCAAAAAAATCATCAAATTTTTTCTAACAAAACCCATAAAATTCATTATCATCTTCAATAAAATACAAATTTAATCAACTTCATAACTTAAATCTTCAAATAAACTCATATTTTCATTATTTATTTGATGTTGTTGGAGATAAAAATATGAGTGTAGTTGAATATTTGAGTTATGAATTTGAGTATCTGATAAAATTTTAAGTGACAATTTGATATTTTATGTTTTAAAATGTCAAAAATATGAGTATCTGATAAAATTTGCATTATATTGAAGATGATTATTAATTTTATGGGTTTTTGTTGAAAATTTTGATGATTTTTTAAAAATTTTGTATAAAAAAGGATAACATTGTTGATATTTTAAAAATAAAATATCAAATTGTCACTTAAAATTAAAATAAAAGACCAACTCGGAAAGAAAAAAAAAATAAAGGACTAAAACGTTACCTGAAATTAAGTTAAGGGACGACATATGTAATTTAGCCTACAATGTATTATGATTGTTTGTGTTTTCTTCTTATTTATATTATACTATTAATATGATTTCAAATCTCATCTTCTTCGTTGTTTGTATTTGACTAGCTTAGTACTGCGTTTGCGAAATCAAAGTTATTACAAGTTAATGAGTCTTGAATTTCAAGTTTGGGAGATTCCCCGCTCTAATAGGTGAAATCGGAAATTTAGAGTTGTAATTTATATTTTAATTATGTAATTACAAATAAATTTTTATATGAAAACCTCAGTACTATTAAGTTTTTGGAATAAAAATTTATAGTTAAATCAAGTTCATTGAAATTAAATTGTTTTAATTGAGTAATAAAATTTGAATTTTTCCATATGCAATTCGAGAAACATGAATTTTTTATTAGTTACAAAATTAGTGCAATCCAAATAATTAATATATTTGCACATCCTACTAGTACTAATGGTTGATTGATTTCGGTTAATGTTAATTATTCGATATGAATTAAGAATACAATGTGCCTTTTTCTTCACGTGCCTTCAATTTTGAAGAAGTTCATAATCAAAATTAAATATGCTTTTTTAGTACAAAGATAATGTGCATTATGTTTCGTAGAAGAAAAACTAAAAAATAAAATGGTAGGAAATAATAAATTATGGAAATAGAAATATAAGGCTCTGATTTTGTAAAAAATTAAACAAATAAAACTCTGGTTCACGCGAATAAAAAATGTTGACTAATTTTTTTATCTTTTTTCTTAAATTAAATCAGAATTAATCAATAAAATAAAATAGATTCAGCTTAATACACTACAAATTTGAAAGAATAAAAGGGAAACAAAAAGGAGAAGATCAGGATGAACTATCAAATAAAATAGACATTTAATTATATATTATTTAAAAATAATACAAGTGAAATGATATTATGTGACATTTAATAATTTTTTATCTAGTTATTACATGATTTACGTGATGTTGATAAAAAAATACAAATAAATTTATAATTATAGAAGAATTTATTATTATAATTAAAAATATATTAGTAATGATAATGGCCAAATTCACCAGAGAACAGAGACAATTTGAGAATTTCACATGTATATTTTACATTATAGAACATGTCTTGTTTTTACATATAATATAAATAAAAATAGTATAGAAATTATATACTCATATAATTATAAATAAAAATATATCTTTTATATATTTATTCGTATTTTTTATATTTAGTTATTTAATATTATAATTTCATTTTAATATGAATTGTAAAAAATCTTAATTACAAAATATCAATTGTTAAAAATCTTTGAAAATTTTATAAATAATCTTTTAAAATCTATACATTCTTATAAAAAAATCTTTTCAAATCCTACAAATTCTTATTATATAAATTCTTAGAAATCCATGTTAGAAATTTTGTTGATATTTAAAAATGTTAAAAATCATTAAAAGAACACTTTTTATGCAGAAATTGTCTTTAAAAAATAATAATTTAATCATATCCTATATATGGAAAGAAAATCTTCCAGTCAAATCCTATATATGGAAAAAATCATATAACATGAGGAAAATAATTTTTTTAAATACCAAAAACAAATTATACTATATATGTATACCTGGACCATTATTAATGATTCAATCATGTCAAAATATTAATTTTCAAAATGAAGACATGCACAAAGTTCTATATAAAAGCTATCAGGGTTAAGGCAAAACCAATATAACAATTACAATAGGAGAATTGAGAAGAAGAGAAAGAAAGAAGAAGAAAAACACAAATACAATATGTCTCGTTTCTTATTCATTGGACTTGTGTTTCTTTTATGTGTCACTTCTTCATATGGAGTCAAAGTTGCTGATATTGGAACTATTTGCAAGAAAGCCACAAACCCTTCTTTTTGTATAAATCTTCTCAAATCAAAACCCGGTGGTGCAACTGGAGACCTCGTAAGCCTTACACAATACACTATTAATGTCGTTAGTACCGACATAAAAAACACAATTAACCTTATCACGAAACTAAGTGGACAAAGTAGTGATCCCAAGGCAAAAACCCATTACAAAAATTGTTTGTCGAATTTTGGAGCAAATGAAGGAGCACTTGGTGAAGTTTCTGAAGCCCAACAACTTCTTAAGAGTGGAGATTACAATGGTGTGAATTTGCGTGCAAGTGCTATTATGACCGATGTTGATGATTGTATTTCAGGCGATTCACCGGGTAGTTCATTTCAAGATCACTCTAATCTTCCAAAGGTTGCTGGTGTTGTCACACAAGTTGCTCAAATTATTCTAATTTTGACTAATTTTTTGTTGAATTAGAATATTAATCTTAGTTTTTAATTACGCTTTTTGAATAATGTTGCTACGAATTATATATTTCGTGTTTTGAGTGCTTAAACAATAAATATTGATTGAATATGTGTTATTTTTGTCTCTTTTAATTTTTTGTCTATAGGAGTGTTTATGTTCAAAAATTGAACTGCATTGTATCGTATTAGTGGTTTTATTTAGTTTTTGAAATTATTTTTAATAAAGTTCATTAGAGTTTTGAATCAGTTTAATATTTTAAACAAATTTTTAATTAAAATTGATTTAAAAATGGTTTTTTTAAAAAATAATTTTGAAATTCTTGCTATAAACAAAATATATTTTTTTTTCAAGAAATATATTTGTAAAAATTTATCGCTAAAAAAAATTTTGAATATTTTTTTCAAAATCCTTTTGACAAATTTTTTGATTTTTTTGCAAAAAATTGATATAAAAAGTATGTCGATAAAAAAAAATTAAGAAAAAAGTTTTGATTATTTTTAAAAAAATCTAAAATTTTTCCGAAACTCAAAAATTTTCCAAGAAAATAATTTAATTATTTTGAAGAACTAAAATTTCAAATGATTTATAAGAAAAAAAAATTAAATTAAGTTTAATTTATAAATTTATTTTAAATATGTGATTCAAGTGCAATCCAAACAATTAATATATTTGCATATCCTACTAATATTAATGGTTGATTGATTTCGGCGAATGTTAATTATACGATATGAATTAAGAATACAAGTGTGCCTTTTTATTCACGTTCCTTCAACTTTGAAGAAGAATATAATCAAAATTAAATATGCTTTTTTACTACAAAGAAAATGTGCATTATGTTTCTTAGAAGAAAACCTAAAACATAAAATGGTAGGAAATAATAAATTATGGAAATACAAATGTAAGGCTCTGGTTTTGTCAAAAATTAAATAAATAAGGTTCTGGTTCACGCGAATAAAAATGTTAACCAATTGTTTTAATTTTTTTGAAATTAAATCAAAATTAATCAACAAATAAAATAGATTCAGTTTCATACACTTCAAATTTGAAAGAAAAAATGTGAAACAAAAAGGAGATGATCAGGATGAACTATCAAACAAAATAGTCATTCAATTACATAAATTTATAAAAGATTAATGCTTCAATTAACGTGAAAGCCCATATAATTTTGACTGTGATTCAGTAGATTTGTGCAAAGGTCATGAATTTCTGTCTCTCAATTCACTTCCTTGTGAAGAATATATTATAAATAGAATGAATAAACCAAAATATTTATATAAATCTGAAAAGAAAAATTAAGATCAATATAAGAATTATTGATCAAAAGAACAAAACATAAAAAAATAATTTTTAAAAATAATATACCGATTATCTTGCGAAATGTCATATAATACACGTGAAATAATATTATGTGATATTTAATAATTTGTATTGAGTTATCACATGATTTGCGGGATGTTGATAAAAAAATACAAATAAATATATAATTATGAAAAAATTTATTATTATATTTAAAAACTTATTAACAATCTTAAGACTCTTATAATATATATTTTAGGATCCCAAGACTACTATTTTATGAAAATGTATCTCACTCATTACTAGACTTTTGTAAATAATAATGGATAATTTAAGCTTTATTTTAATATTTAATATAATATTTTAGATTGTTTAACATTAAATTGCATTTTATTTTAATTTTATTTTAAAATAATATATTTTGATTGTGAAGTGTCAGTTCTTTGTCTCAGAAACATGAACTTTATGCAAAAAGTGTGATAAAACCTATCATTGTTAGTAGTGTACAAGATCCGATATGTCCTGTGAATTCGTACACAATGTCAATCTCAAGATAAAGACAAATGGATACTGGAGAAGAACAACACTTGAGAACTCATACCAAATCATGTCAACTCCATAATTGTAGGCAACAAATGAATTTTCAATAGGAATGAAGGAATTCCAGAAGTTGAATCACCTAAATTTAAAGCAAGGCTAGTAGCAAAGGGATTCACTGAAAGGAAAAATGTAGACTACAATAAAATATTTTCTCCAATATCTATAAGGATAATTCTAGCCACTTTGACATGGAGTTAGAACTAATGAATATCAAAACAACATTTCTATATGGTGATCTAAATGAAATAATCTTAATGATAACCTTAAAAAATATTATAGCCGACTATTAAAACTTAAGACATGATATCTATTATATAATATATATTTTAGTATTAGTAAAAAATAAATTCTAGAAGGCAACCAAAAAGCAAGGGGAAAGAAAAGCTTTCATTTTATTTTATAATAAAAAAAATTAATTTATACCTGTTAAAAATAAATAAATAAATAAATAAATAAATAATAAAAAGAAAACTCAGGATCTTTATACACAAATATTATCCTTAAACGATACTTATTTTTCTATATTAATTTATTTATCTAAATTTATTTCAAATTATAAACAGCATATTTTTAACAGGTTTCATTTATATCTGCATAAATTTTTTGTGTAATATGAGGATTATTTAATTGATAATTGATTGCAAGTTTAATACTATTTAAAACGTGTTAAAAAATCATTTTTTATTATTTTATTAAAGTTTATCCCACTCATAGCTAGACTTTTATAAATAAGTTAACATACTCAATAATTTAAGTTCTATTTTAATATTTAAAATATTAAATTATATTTTATTTTAATTTTATTTTATAATAATATATTTAAATATATTAAACATTAATGTGTAGATCAGTTTAAATTATATAAAATATTAACAAATTTATTATTTGACAAAAAAAATTATAATAATAACTTAAAGATACTTTTGACCTTTCAAATATGATACCATGGCACATTAAAAACATTTCCCAATAAACAATCATTTTTCTTTTACAAAAGGAACCTTAAAATTTTCAATCAATGTGATTCCAATCAAGCACATTAAAAACAATTTTCTATGTGATTGACACTAATTCAATTTGCAATTTATTCCTCCCAATTAATTTAAAACACCCGTTGCAATATACCATAACACTTTAATTAAATACTACTACTAATGTATAGCTCATCTAGGAGTGTAGATGGGTGTGAGCCGACTCGCCAACCCGATCACCCAACTCAATTTTTATTCATATTTGGTCATTTTTGATTCCGACTCAACCCAATCCATTGAAAACTGTTTATATTTAGTTTGAGTAATGGGTTCAACCATTTGAACCCGTCAACCCGACACGATAACTAGTTATAATTTTTTTTTTTTAATTTTGTTTGGCAGTAAAATATAATTTCATTACTCTTCGTTTTTAGATTTTCAGCAACCGTCATTCACCTTCTTCTTTTGTTTCATATATGTGTCCACATTCTTCTGTTGTTGCTTTATTTCATATATATTTTACTTACTTATTATTTCTTTTTTATCTCCTCACTTTTATTATTGATATTTGCTTATACAAATTTTCAATTGTTCCCTTCTAGAATTTGAGGAATTTGTTAAGTATTTGGACTTGAAGTTGACATTGCTAAAAATTGATGAATTTTTCATATTTTATTGATTTACTGTAATTGAATTTATATATGTATTTGAAGATTGTTGGATTTTTTTTTTTTTTGGGTGAGAAATTATTGGTTTAAATCTTAAATAATTGAATGATGTGATTTAAATTTTATAGTTTTTGAGACATATAAGTATTAAATATAATTTCATTCATTAAATTTTCCTGTAAAATAAAAAATAAATTATTATATTTATGTATAACCCGCCAACCCAATCTAACCTATTTTTGATCGCATCGGTTTAGTTCGGGTTAAATGAAAAAAAAATATAAATTTAAAACTTAACTGAACTCAAAGATAATCGATTGAATCAGATATCAAATTTATCAAAATAGATCCAATTCAACCGAGGTACACTCCTCATGTCAAATACGGATATATTATTATCTAAGTAAATTTAAAACACGACCAAGATATTTACAAATCACAAAAATATGACTCCAATGTTTGACTAATAATCAATGGTGTTGTTTTTTTGGTAGAATGATTAATTAAATAGAATAACTTCTATCTTTGTGTACTTTACTTATTATTTTCTTACTGTTGATTTTTAATGATTACAAAATTGACATTGTTTACTATTTAGAAAATTTATCATTTGTTAAATTGGGCACATTTAATACAGTTTATTATTCAATTCAAAATGGTCAAAATGAAATAAAAATAAAATTAAAATTAGAAGAATTGATATATTTAGTTTAAAATTAAAATCACTTACATTTATTTTTTTAACTTATTTATTTATTTATTTTAATTCTAAAGTATTATTTTAGAATTATTCACCATATGCATCGAAGAGCACGGAAACTGTGAGAACGTGACGTGTACAATTTACACTATAGAATATATCTTATCTTTATATAGTATTGATAATGGTAAAATTCACCGGAGACCAGAGACAATGTGATAATTTCACACGTACATTTTACATTATATTACAAGTCTTATTTTTATATATAATTATAAATAAAAAAGTAGTATAGAAATTAGAAAATAGTATACAAATTTTATGATATAAATTTTTACAAATCCATGTTAGGAATTTTGATAATATTTTAAAATCTTAAAAGTCATTAAAAGTCTTTTCAAATCTACAACACTTTTTATGCAAAACTTGTCTTTAAAAGTAATAATCCAATCATATTCTATATATGGAAAGAAAATCATATAACGTGAGGAAAATAATTGTCTTTAAATACAAAACCAAATTATAGTATACATGTATACCTAGACCATTATTAACAAGTCAATTATGTATACCATTATTAATAACTCAATCATGTCAAATATAAATTCTCAAAATAAAGACACAAAGTTTTGTATAAAAGCCACCGGGGTTAAGGAAAAAACCAATATAACAATTACAATAGGAAAATTGAGAAGAAGAGAAAAAAAAAAAGAAAAAAAATATATATAATATGTGTCGTTTCTCATTCATTACACTTGTGTTTCTTTTATGTGTTACTTCCTCATATGGAGTCAAAGTTGTTGATATTGGAACCATTTGCAACAAAGCTAAAGACCCTTCTTTTTGTATAAATCTTCTCAAATCAAAACCCGGTGGTGCAACTAAAGACCTCGTTAATCTTACACAATACACTATTGATGTCATTCGTGTCGACATAACCAACACATTCAACCTAATCATGAAACTAAGTGGACAAAGTAGTGATCCCAAGACAAAAACACATTACAACAATTGTTTGACGAATTTTGGAGCATACGAAGGAGCGCTTAGTGAGGTTCCCGAAGCCCAACAACTTTTAAAGGAAGGAAATTACAATGGTGTGAATATGCGTGCACGTGCTATCATCACCGATGTTGATAATTGTATGTCAGGCGATTCACCGCATACTCCTACATTTCAAAATGCCTTTGAACTTCCAAAATATGCTGGTGTTGTCACACAAGTTGCTCACATTATTCTTATTTTGACTAATTTTTTGTTGAATTAGAATATTAATCCTAGTTTTTAACTTTAGTTTAATTGTTTGAAAAAAAATTGCAAAGATTACTATTTGTCTCGTCTTAGGACCAATCTGGACCGGTCTTTATTTCGTCATGTCCTTAATGAACCTGCAATTTATTGGGTTTGATGGGTTAAGGGACAAGTCAGGGTTTAAAATTTGACCTCAAAGAGACACATCAAATCCGACCTTTGTACACTTGTTGGTCATCATGAGGTTCTTTTGCTTCTTTTAATCTTCAGCTTAAGTTATGAGTTTGACTATTGATTTGAGTTGTTTTGATATTCTTTAACTTGAAATTTGGACTATAGAAAATGAGTTGTCTTTAGAAAAATAATCATAATCTTTTTTTTATAAAAATCAGAATGTTTCTTTATAAACCAGACTATTTTATAAAACAATATGTTATTGTATCAATCTACAATTCAAGTAAAAAATAATGTTTTTGATTTACTTTATAGATAGATTGTTGACTGTTATATAACTATAAATCAAATAAAAAAGTATGTTAAATTGCAACATAATCAAAAATATGATTAATGATTAACTAATTAATAATGTTGATTTTCAAAATACTTAATTTAAAATTTTACCTCAACAAAATATACTAATGATGTTGATTGTATATTTTCTTTATTATTAAAAGTTAACTAAGAATTCATTTAACCTATATCTATTTATAATATTTATAAATGTAATGAAACTTACATTGTTTATATGATTGACAACAAACAAACACAGGCCTCTATTTAAGAGTTACACGTGTCACTTTATTATAGTAAACAATGCATGTAATTAATCTTCTAAAATTACTTTTTTTTGTTCCAATAAAAAAAATATCAATGGTTAGAGTCAAAACAGAATACTATGAATGATGAAAGTTTTTAGTTCTAATAATCACGTTCTTTTTACCTTTTAATTTCAATGAATTTTTATTCAAATGTAAGTGAACCCAAAAAATATCATATTTGTTTATCAACATACACTTTTATTTTCATCTATTTTTTTTTATCGGAAGTTCCTTTCCATCTTAAATAACCCCAAAAATACTATATTTGTTTATCCACATTGTCTTAATTAAGATGTACCCACAAAGTAATTATAATAATTTCTTATTTTGATACAAGTTGTTCAAATTATTTTTATTTTGACAAATCTGTTGTTTAATTAGAATATTAATCCTAGTTTTTATATTTATATTTTTAGGATAACGTTGTAACGAATTATAAATTTTATGTTTTGAAAGTTTAAACAATAAATATTAATTAAATATGTGTTATTTTTGTCTCTTTATTTTTCTCTATTGAGGTATTTATGTGCAAAAGTTACATTGGATTAGACCACATTAATAATTTAATTTAATATTTAAAAATTATTTTTTAATCAAATTCAGTGTAATTTTAAACCGCTTTAATATTGGTTTATAAATATAAACTAGTTTAATA
>JBBPBS010000170.1:4788776-4839366 GCA_037974835.1 Cicer judaicum
AAAAAAAGAAAAAAAAAAGTTAAAAGAATTATAGATGAATAACTAAGATTGAAAGATTTATATTGAAATGACTCAAATTAAAGGAAATTTAGGTCTAAGTATCTCGTCGTTAAAGGTAAAAATAAATTAAATAAATTTGACATTTTAAAAATTTTGACAAATTCTAAAACTCTATTTAAAATCTTATTTTATTATTATTTTTATAAAAATCTACGTGACTCACAACTAGTACTTTGTAAATAAACGAATAAATTAACATCACATAAAAAATAAATCATATTTTGATATTTAACGTGAGAATATTTTTAACGTTATTTCATACTAGTTTTAAATTTTATTTTAAAATAATATCTTTAAATATTTTAAGTATTAATCCAAAATTTAAATTATGTAAAATATTAAAAATTTATAATTTAACACAAATTATAAAACTTAATTTTATATTAATAGTAATAACAAAATTATGTATATTTAATTAAATAGACCCACATAGTAGTAAAAAACACTTATTCGATGTCTTAAGTTGATAACTTTAGCTAAATAGAGTTAAAAAAGAATACTTATATAAGCAACCCTATTATTTTGGGAAGATATTTGCAATATTGAATAAATAACGAGTCACAAATGCAATTTATGGACAGTTTGAGTCACGCAGTTAAACTCTTCAACAAGCAAAACCCTCTTTATATTTTCTCCACAGACAAAGTAAGAAGAAGAAACCACAAAATCAAAATCAACGAAAATGAGTAGCATCGGAACAGGATACGATCTATCAGTCACTACTTTCTCTCCCGACGGTCGCGTTTTTCAGATCGAATATGCTGCCAAAGCTGTTGACAATAGCGGGTATCATCAAGCTTTGATTTTTAATTCATCTTTTGTCGCTTTTTATCAGTATAAATCATGGGTTTTTGTTCTTTTAGGAATTGGAGTTAAGGGGTTTGAATGAATCTAGTTTTTTTTTTTTTAGAAATTGAATGTTAGGTTTTTTTGAAAATGTTTTTGTTTTTAAATATGTATGTTTTAGTTTTTTTTTAGCTAGTGATCTTTGAGAAATTGGAATTAAGGGTTTTGAAGAAATGTAGTTCCTTTTGTTTTGGGTAGAGAAATTGAATTTTGGATTAAGAATTTTTTTAGGTATTTTTTAGTGATCTTAGATTTGAAACTTTGTTGCAGGACTGTTATTGGAATCAAATGCAAAGATGGGATTGTTTTGGTAAGTTAATCTTTAGATGTTATGTTGGTATTTGGGTTTTTCTTTTTAGGTTTTGAAATATTTGTTTAATTTTTGTTGTTGTTGTGAATTTGGTTGATTTAAGGGCGTTGAGAAGCTTATTCCTTCAAAAATGATGCTTCCGGGTTCCAATAGAAGAATACACGCCGTTCATCGCCATGCTGGAATGGTATTTGTCAATTACATTTTGCTCCTTTACTCTTTTTCTTTTTGTGGTTTTCACTATTTATTTATTTATTTATTTATTTATTTTTGCCTTGTCCCGAAATAGCTTTGTCATGAAGAAGAGGTGGTTGAGTTGCATTTGTTTACTAGCTTGACCACTAACCCATTGCTAGTGTTGTGAGTAATGGATGTCAAGAGTGAACGAGTGTGAAGAAGTATGAATACTGTGTACAAATAGAGATGATGTAATCGATCACTAGATGATCTTTCAAATCAGTAGCATTAACTAGAAGTAGGGTTCTAATGTTTTTATTTATTTCGTACCTTGGTAGCTCCTATAGGATCAACATAAGAAATTGTAGATTTATCAGTATAACAACACCATATTATATTTATAGCATGACCAAATTTGGAATAGCATTTCAGGGCTTTGTCATGTGTTCCTAATTGGATTTCTAAATCAGAAAAGTCACTGAAATAATCACGGTTGCATTAAGCAACCGATGTATTGTAACTGAGCTTAAAGTTTTAGCATTGCATTGGTCATACTTTTTTGATAACACGTTCTCTAGCTTTTATGATACTTTAAACTTATTTTGATGTAAGTATGAATCTACTTCCAATTTCAGGCTGTAGCGGGATTAGCAGCAGATGGCAGGCAAATTGTTGCTAGGACTAAGTCGGAAGCAACTAATTACGACAGGTTTGCTCCATTCACTTGCAACGTTTACTGATTAAATACACCAACTTGTTGATTGAATTAGCTGCTACCATAAAGGATAGGTGGACTAATAGAAACCCTACAGTGGAAAATAACTTAACCTTGTTTTGACTTTTGAAATTAACCTAATTGTAGGTTCTTTTCATTTAGCTATATTTTTTCCTCAAGGAAAAAAACTGGTAGTAGCTAGGAAATTTGACCAGTTATAGTTTAGGGAAACTAATTGAAACCTTATGTAAAGATTCAACCTTGTTTGCGTACTTGTAGTTAACCTTATTATAAAGAAAATGTCAAGTCATTTTAGGTTTTTATAAGCTCCTATTAACTGATTGTTATTATTATCATAGTTGCATGAGGTTCTAGAGTAACCAACTACCTGTGGTCTAAAAATGTTCAAGATGGTCTGAGTGGAAAATCGATTTTTACAACTTCCAGTTTCTAGCATCTTAGCATTCCCAAGAATTGAAGGGGAGCCTTCATATAATGGTTGAAATTGTTTTCGTATGATTTAAAGGTTAAAGTTTGAGATGTTTACATGACTCTCTTTTAGTGACAACAATTTACCTAATGTTACTTGTGCTCTTACTCACGAATAACTGACTAAAAGCTTTTGTTCAAACTAAGATGACATGTTACAACTTGCATGTCAAAATAGTTAACAGTCACTAAATGTTTGCTGATATTTGACCTTGGATTGAGATAAAGCTCCTGGTCATACACATGATTCCGACACTCAGGTCTCAAGCATCATTCTCTTGTACTGAATGAAATAATTAGATAACTCGAAATAGAGGGGAAATTTTGTTGAAACATGAAATAGGTGGATTATTAAATGAACATGCTTAAAGTGTTAACCAGTTAAAGGTCCCTTTCTTTATATTTTAAAGTATTCATAAAATACTGCTTGATGGTTAATGACCCAAGCAAGAAACATTGTAGTAACTAAGTCATTTCCAATTGACATAGTGTTGATTTATTGTAGTTTTGTCATACTATTTTGTGTAACTTGAAATATAAGAATCTCATAAGTCTGAGGTTTTCTTAATTGTTGAAAAAATGTTTATTCTGGTGTATATTTCTTTTCAGCGTGTACGGTGACCCAATTCCCGTCAAGGAACTTGCTGATCGAGTGGCTAGTTATGTGCACCTCTGTACATTATATTGGTGGCTCAGGTTTAGTGAGACTAACACTCTTGCAGTCATTTTAAAGTTTCTTTTTTCATACTTACATATTAAAAACCGATCTATAATGGTGCTGCAGACCTTTTGGATGTGGTGTCATACTAGGTGGCTACGACAGAGACGGACCACAGTTGTACATGGTCGAACCTTCTGGTGTCTCCTACGTGAGTCTACTTTATTTGACAGTGATGTCTAATATTTTTTTGAAGTTTGTGTGAATTTTATTTGGGTACTGATTTATTTGTATTTGTGTTTGTTTTAGAGGTATTTTGGTGCTGCAATTGGGAAGGGCAGACAGGCTGCTAAAACGTAAGTGGATATATAACACAGTAATGTAATTCAATACTAAATTGAACAGCGATCGTGGTTTATCAAGTGCGTGCATCTATCAGCAAAAGAAGCTTGAATACGGTTATTGTACTTTGGTTTTGTGGATAGTCTGTTTTTCCTTTTTCATTAACGGACTTTATCTGTAGTGATTTTTCGTCTTATGCCGCATTGCATTAGTTTCCATTGTCAGCATTTTGTTTTACAGTGTTATCTTATTAATGTCTTGGCAGAGAGATTGAAAAGTTAAAGCTTGCCGATATGACCTGCCGACAAGGAGTTATTGAAGTAGCTAAGATGTAAGTACAGCATGATTATCGCCAGTGTTTGTCGTTACGTATATTCTTAATGTGAAACTGGCCCAATATATGCTTAGGGAAAATTGTTACTTACGACACTTTTTTTGCAATTATCTGTACCGAGCAGTATATATGGAGTTCATGACGAGGCAAAGGATAAAGATTTCGAACTCGAAATGAGCTGGGTGTGTGAGGAATCAAACCGCCAACATGAAAAGGTAACACGGGGTGTACTTTGAGTTACTTTTATACAATGACACTTTTTTACTTTTAAAATAATGATTATATATATGGAATTTATATAGCATAGCTTAACATAAATTACATAGCATATGGAATTTGCATAGAGCTATAGTTTTGCTGCTTGTTAGTTTATATATGCTTTTAAATTATCAGTGTTTTCAATTGCGAAAAAGAGAAAATAGTGGTTTGTTTGAATTCTGCTATGCAACTATTATAGCACCACTATAGCTGTTATTTGACAATATTTTGTACTAACCGGCATATTGTGGAGTGATACCAATTTGTTAAAATTTTGCTATATTGTAATACCGCTACTTAACAACACTATAACTTATTCATGTGCAGGTCCCAGAAGAGCTTCTGCAAGAAGCTAAGGCAGCCGCAAAAGCAGCTCTTGAAGAAATGGATGCAGATTAAAAAAATTTATCCCAAAGAGATGTATTTCATAAACTTGTAATAGAGAGCATTGGGAACATCTATAGAAAATATTCATAGGCTTCAAAAGTTGGATTTTTGTATGTTTCTTGATGATTCAATGCTGCCCCTTGTTGATTTCTATTGCTGTACTGTGGAGAACTGAGCTGTTTCAAAGTGTTTTTAAATACTGCTCTTATCAGTTAATTTAGTGTTGAATTCTAGCTGCCTTCGCCAATTGTCCGCGCCATATACGGCATCTCTTGTTTGAGATATTATTTTATGAAAGCAAACATGTATTAATTTTCTTTTACTTTATAAACATCATTTCCATTTTATATACATAGGATTAGAAGCATCGTGTTTTAACTTTCTTCCATTCCAGAAACAAAGTTCTTGTATTTTGGAAATTTGTAAATGTTACAATTGTTCACTTAGATAAATGGTTCACTGCACACCAAGATTTGAAAATTGTTTCTAGCAATGACAGGCATATTTATTTGTCCTCAAGGTTCAAACAGTGACTTTTTGGTGTTTGTTCAACAACAAAAAAAAAGATGCTATGCATGCTTAAAATTCAACTCAGTCGATTTGTCAAAATGACGTCAAGATGCATACTTGATATCACGTTGTGACTCATACCAAACAAATCCTAAGTCATCATATCAGCTGTGAGAATAAAGAGAATTGCTAACTTCTCTCTTTTAAGGGAACTTCTTCGTTAGAACTTAAGATTATTTTAAGTACTGGTTCATTGTAGTTATGAATTAGGAAATTTTAACAGCATTAGGAGGTTTTGTCGTTTCAGTGGGATTTCGAAAAATTGCAATACTTTCCTTATAATCAAGTGTTTCACAATCATTACCTTGCATCACTGCCTCAAATAACCAATTACGTACACAATAATTATGACAGTGCACTATTATTAGTTTCACTAAAACTTTTCTTGCTTCATTTCTTTTATGATCACAGTATCTTGTACACATTCAATTGAAGCATTTTATCAGACATCTAATGAACATTGGGCACAAAAAATTTGCTTCTAGATAATGATAACCAATACTCCCTCCGTAAGAAAATATAAGGAAAAAAATACATAGATTTGGACCGAACTTATATTATTACATGCTTAATTTGGGGTGCAATACGGAGGGCGTTGATTGATGCAACAAAGTAACCAGGACTAATTAATTTATATACACATAGCAGGCTAAACAATTGAATTAATAAGAGTATTTGATCAACAATTAATTCATTGACAAGTTGTTGGTAATTTAAGCAAGAACTACACCAAGATATCTGAAAGATTTCAGGTGAAAAAGCCCATGCCATGATAGAAAAGTGCATAGAGGTGCATTTAAACTGTTGCAGGATCATTGATCACACCCAAGAAATCATCTTTTATGGTACCTATGCAGAACTGCAAAAAAGGGTAATCCATGATATTAGATACACGAGTTCAAGAAGACATTGGAACCTAAAGCTCTATATAATAGATACAAAGAATAAACTAGCTGGTGTTGTCAATCGTGGATCGCAACAAATGGTGGTTAGGTCAAATTTTGCTATGCTAACGTTATAGTGTCAATATAGCCGTTATTTGACAACACTTCATACTAAATAGCGAAGCTATAGTGCCACTAGTTGACAACACTGAAACTAGCATTTTGGAGATGTAAATTTATGCACAAATCAATAGTCCAATTCACTCAAAAATCAAAAGTAGCATAAACTAAGGCTCTTTCTCTAAAGAACTTAAACAGTAAAAAGACCGCAGAGAAACAAAAAGCTATATCCTATAATTTGAATTTTTCAAAGCAGAATTTAGCATAAAGCTGATGGAGCTTAACAGTATTTATAAAAAAAAAATGTAAGAGACGTAAATATAACTAAATAGGCATACAATTTCAGTAGCATCCACTCGAGTACCGATTATCTTCAATCTAACTTCACTATCTTTTTGAATCTTAACCTGCAAAAGACCAACTGATTAATGCCAATAACATAAAAGAGAAAAAAGATAACAGTGTTGTCAGCAGCAGATCGTAGAAAAATAACAATTTGTTTAGATTCCGCTATATACAGTGTTATAGTGTCGCTATAACTACTATTTGACAACACTTTGTATTAAATAGTATATTGTAGAACAATAGCGATTTGTTCAAATTCTGCTATGTTATAGCACCATTATTTGACAACACTGAATAAAAACAAAACAAAGTTTATCTTTTCTTCTCCATTAGTCAATTTTCAAATGAGAACATCTAAATGATACATACTGATCCATCTGAAGTAGTGTAATTTGGCATGTCTCCAGACTGGAATTCCATATCATCCGGGATCAACTGAGTACAAAGGTAATAACAAACACAAACATATGAGAATTTACAAATTGAAGCACTTCCAATTACAAAGTAATGGCAAACTATCTTAAACTACTTAAATAACATGAGAAAACAATCCTTGGTGTGGTGACACTGAATTTAATTGCATATATCATATGGTCGGAGAAAAGAAGAGGGGAAGAAAATTGAGAGACCGAGAAAAACAGATAAACGGGCACTAACGTGCCTGTATGCATGCTAGTGAAAATTAAAGAGAGCCCATTATGATTCATGGAAAACTCTCTCCTTCTATTTATCTCAAAAACAACCTCACCCAAAATTAATATTGGCAAAGCCAAAAACTTGCTTCATTGCATGACCTTCCAAGTATGAAAATAATGAATGAGAAAAACATAATTTTTATTAATCAAATGAAGAAGAAGAAGAATGTCTAATGTATAAGAGTAGAGCTTTGAGATAGGATTATAGAGACAATTTTCTCAAAGGTTATAAAAGACAAATCTTACATGGTTTGAAACAAAAATTTGAACAGGACCGGCTTCAGCGAAAAATCCCATCTGTACAAACAGAATTCAATAATAATATAAACAACTATATCCATATTTTTAGATGCTAGATAACTCAAAAGAGTAAAGTGTAAAGAAAACAAATTGTATACACCTTGTTAACCATGGTAACGACAGCTTCTAAGATCTCTCCTTTAAATGGTCTGAAGACTACACATTGGTACTTAACCGGAAATGTCACAAATCCAGTACCGTCGTGAATTATACCTTTCCCAATGTTTTCAATCCCAGTAACTGCCACAACAAATCCATGTCGACCACTGCATAATAGTTGAAACTTTTAATATTACATCACTCCAAAGTCCATAACACAAACATTATTTGATCTAAATTGTTTATTGTTCCAATTCCAATCTAATCCATGGACATAATTATCATCACGAATGTATATAACAAGGGAGAGCATGCCAAGTCAATGGCATGTTAAAAGACATCAGCCAGTTTTACATACAAAAATACAGGTTCTCAATAAAAGAAACCATAATTGTTTAACTAATGTCTTTAATTATGGAATTAAAAAAATACCATATTTTCTTTTCATTTCAATCTTTTCACCATTCATTTTCAAGGAATATAGAAAATAAAATACTGAATTACCTGCAAGTGCCTTCCACATCTTTCATTAACTTGGAAACAAGATTATCACGATGGTTACGACCAAAGTAACGAGGGTGCAGTTGCATATTCCGCTCCAATACTATGTGGAAAAACATTTTTTCTGCAATCTGGATAGTACTTACTCCTAGCCACAAAACAAAGAATACAATTTTGTTATAAATAAAACTCAAACACATATTAGAATGAGGTCAGTGTCAGTACTTTAGGAATTATTAACGATGTTTACGAGTGAGTGTCAGGATTGTGACCGATGTATGTGTATGTATCTGTGTCAGTACTTTAGAGAACCCCACCAATTCTTGTGTCCTTCAAGTGAAGGAATTAAAAGAAAAAAGCATATTTGGGGTTCAAATTAAAGAGTAGGATTAACTATTAAGTTTGTATAACATTGAAGTGTGATTAACCAATCATTCAGAATACTGAAACAAAAAAGAGATACAGAGTAAAAGTCAAATACCAAAACTAGAACTGAATTCTTAAACCACAAGTTGCTAAACACAAAATTCACAAACCCTAGCATTAAATAAAAACAAAAAAGTATGAATTCAAATTAATTACCAAACAGGTCTATCACTGGCAAATCATTGTCACGTGTTAACCCAACTAACTCGATTAATAATATTATAAAACTCGAACTTGTTGTTAACTCAGTTAGCATACTGAGTTACAGTCTCGTAAGTGCAGCCTAGATGGTAAAAGACTGCAAAGATATTTGATATGCTAGGATCCACAATACTCCATTTCTCCACACTTAGTGTACGTGAGTTTCGCTGTTAGCCTCTTTAGAACAAAAATGATGAGTACCGGGTTATCAATTGTTAATTAAAGAGCCACTACTTGAATAATCTTGCACTTAATTTACCTTCTCACTAAATTTCAAACTTTTCCTACATATAAAAGGGTTCAGAACAATGTTTTAAAAATCGAACCGGAAATTGAACCAGCAAGACTTCTAGTACTTATTCAATCGAGTTCAACCCAAATAATAAATAAATAAATATAGTGATGAACTAGATAAGTCATTGATAAAACATCTGAGCCAAAAATTGATAAACATCTCAGCCATTAATTACATTGGACAATTGAGGTTCAACAAAACAATTAAACTCATCTCATTAAGGTTCATACTTCACATACTTCATATTAAACTTTACATGCAAACACCAAATTGAACTAACAAAAAACAAAATTAACAATTTAATTTATTCAACAACAGAAACTTATCCAATCAATGAATTCAGAAGCATAGGGTTCTGCAAAGCATAGAAACGGAATCGCGAATCAACAAGATCAATAGAAAAAACCTGTTCGTGCAAAGCAGAGGACTGTGTCTGTCCACCGGAAGTGAATGGCGTGGCCGGAAGTAAGCGGCGGCGGCGGTCGAGAATTTCGCACGACAATCTTTTTTTTTTGGAGAAGAAGCACAAATATAAGCGGTTTTTTTGGACCGGGACCTGAACCGGTTCAATCGATCGGTCTAGTTATTGAATTTTTATTTTATATAAAATATTTGAAGTGAAGGGATCGATTTCAATCTAAAATAAATAAAACTTTCGGAAATGTCTCTTTTTTTTACCATTAGATCATATTATTACAGTTGGTTTTATTGATTTATTTGCATTAAATTAAAAATATGCGACTTAAATTTAAAATGTAAGTAAATTAGAGCAAACTTGAAAATAAAGAAAAATAAAATAAAAAGAAATAAGTTAAATAATTATTATCACTTATAATTTAATTCAACTCCTCAAATACGTTGAAGAAGAGTGACAATAATTTTTTATGTTATATTTTATTTGATTTTATTTTTATGTTATTGTTGTGTTTTTTATTTTAGTTATTGAAGACATTAATCACTACTAAAAAAACAAAAGTCACTAAAATAAAAATATTCTTTCCATTTATTTTTTATGGTGGCAAACTTTTTCCAATTTGTTATTTTCTTTTTCTATATTTTCACCTACTTGGAGAGAAAATGAGAAGGAATTATAGAGGATGTGTGTTGTTTTGAGATGTACAAATTCATGCACAAGTTAGGTTAGATATTTATAGTTTCTAAACTTGGATTTGAATTGATTTATTTTAAATATATCTATTTTACATAAGCATTTGCGATATTATTTAATTGAATTTATAAAAATATCTACATGAGTTCATGAAACTTTTCAAGACACAAAATAGTTTATATAAAAACAATTAAACGTTATTTTATAATTTGTTATAATTTTAATTTATACATGATAAACGTTTAGTTATAATCACTTAATTTAACTTTTTTTATCCAAACAAGTCCTAAGTTTCTTTAAAATAAGCATAGACCCATTTACAAGTTATATGTAATGATGATTTGATTTAATTTTTCTATTAAAAGAAAATATTTGATTTAATTTTGTAGATTCTACTTCTATATGTTCATTAGAATTGGGTAAAAATATCATGAACTAAATACACTCCTGTAGTTATAATTATATAAGTCACAATTTTGTTTAGTCTTATGAAGGAAACAATGTATCGATTGATATTTTAAAAACATATTATTTAAAATATTCTAAAATATTAAAAATGTAGAGTTAGTTTGATAACAATCAGTAGGATAAAACTTAAAAAATACATAATAAAATAAATTATAATATTTTATCTTAATTTAATATTTGATGAATCGTATTAGTATAATAACTCAAACCTGTCATCTTACTATACTCTGACTTAAATTATTATCTTGTGGTAGGAGTGCGATACAAAGCAAAGTGATAACTTAAAGAAAATTATTTCTCTTTACCCCTTAAAAAAAGTACGACATTGATATTAATTAAAAAGTATTTCATTTAAACATAAAATAAAAATTGATAATAAAATATATAAATATTAATATCATCACAAAATAATCTTATCATTTTTAAAAATTATATGTAATTTTATCACATGATAATCTTGTAATTTTACATATATGTAAGTTAATTTAATTAGGGTAGTTGTCATAAAGGTAGTTTTATTATTTATGTAATATATATCATTTCATTATTTGATTAATTTAAAATATATAATAAAATAATATAGAATTATTAGGTTTTTGTTAAATGTACATCAACCACGAAATGAGTCATGCCTATATCATATCATAATTTATTTTTGGATGCAAATATCATATAATATTTTTACTCAAATCTTGTATCATATTCACCTCTATTATATCTTGCCAGTTAAATAGCTCTTGTAGGAAATGTGGATGGAATAAAGGTTGGTCTCCACCCTAGATAAAAAAATTACTAGATATAAATGATATAATAAGGTGATATGATTATCTTATATTTTTTATTTTCTTATCAAAACATTGAATTAAAATATGATATGATAATTTATCTAAACATATTTTTTTTATCTTGACCATCAACCCAACACTCTTGTATGTATTTTATACTAAGATCAAAATAACAAACACTTATTCTATCACATGTTGATGAATAACTAATAATGCATGGTATGTTATAAACACTTAATCATTTGATTTTTTTTCATGTTGAGTCTTTTTTTTTAAACTGTCAATGTCACTCTATTCCAACCACCAAACTAATTTTATATCCCTCCATACTAATTATTGTGTTGCATAATGTTAATACCACGGATTTTTTTGATTTTGTCTGACATCATTAAAAAAATTCTATATATATATTAGCATGCCTACATTCTTTGTTAATTTGGTTGTGTCCCAACCAATTCATAGTTCAACTCACTAATTTTATTTATTTCTTTTATCAAAAGCAAAAAGTTCATTCAAATTCCAATGTTGACTACTATATGAAAGAAGACAATATACAAATAGTTAAAATAATATATTTAATTAAAAAATATAAATAAATAAAAAGTTTACATGTGATAGATATAAATGACTAAAGTAGGAAAAATGATTACATATTTTTGGTGGAGTAATTGCATACAGAAATTATTTCAATGATTATTTATTTAAACTCATATCAACTCTATCACTTCAAAATGTTAAAAAGTTTGTCATACATCTGTGGTGCATATGGTGAAGAAGAAACAAAAAGTGTGGGACAACAATGAAAAGTCGATTCAAATGTCTGTTACTTTAACTCATGAGTTTCTCTAAGAATAACAATTAGTTAGAAGAAAACACAACACAAGTAATGCTGAAAGACAAGATAGATTAGACTTATCTTGGAGGAAACCAAATAGAAGGGAGCTTAAATGCAATGTAGATGTTGCATTATTTCGCGACAATGGGGCTACAAGATTGAGATTTGCATAATGAAAACTAATAGTTTGACAACTACGTCAGTTCAAAAGGTTTGGTTGGAGAAGTTGGGTGATACCATCGAACTAGATTGTAAGACAATGGTAAATTAGATCCATGGAAATCAAACACATGTGAAATAAATTTGAGGTCGTAAAACTCTTCTTTTTGTATTATAAATTTAATTTAATTTTAAATGAAATAAGTTTCTTACTATAAAAATAAATAAATGATTGAACCAATATTCAAAATCGTCAAAAGTAATGAGATATCTTATAAAAAAAAATTGATAATTGTTGTACAATGAAATATAACTTATAAATAAAAGTGATAATTGTTAGAACTTTTAGACCGTTGACCCGTTGGGCAATTTTGAGTATTTTAAATTTAATTAACTAGTTATTATGTTCAAAATTAGTTTATTTTTTATTTGTACGATTTTTTCAAGCCTCAAACATTGTTTTTGTTCAAAAAATAAAAAATATAATTTTCTCGTCCAACGAAATAAAGGTCTACGAGATAACATATTGGTCAAGTTGGTTTTTCAATCAAATTATCGAAACTGTACAAACTACACAGAAGATAACATAGTCACCTTATTGATTCTTGTTTTCTTAGCTTTAGGTCCACAAGTTCTGAGTCTACTTCAACCTTAGTCAAGTGGAATTTTTCAAGATGAAGAAAATATTACAAGAATAAAAGGTTGCATGTCAATTATCATTACAATAATATTCATCACCATTAACCAAAAATGAGGACTAGTAGAAACTGAATTGACATTAACATTACAACTTTTTTAAGGATAAAATTACAAGACAAACTAAGAAGACACCAATCAACCACAACCATCAATAGTAGGGACTTACCACTAATCAACATTTAACCATGAAATAAAAATGTAGGAAGAAAGGTCAATGACTTCTACAAAGCACTGTTATACAAGTAAACATTGTCCCCCTCAACTTAGAGAAATTACTTGGCCATCATCACCTTGACGAATTCCTCGTAGTTTATTTGGCCGTCACCGTCAACATCAGCTTCTCGAATCATCTCATCAACCTCTTCATCCGTGAGCTTCTCACCAAGGTTGGTCATCACATGGCGAAGCTCAGCAGCAGAAATGAAACCATTTTGATCCTTATCAAAAACCCGAAATGCTTCTTTCAGCTCCTCCTCAGAGTCAGTGTCCTTCATCTTCCTTGCCATGAGGTTAAGAAACTCAGGGAAGTCAATAGTACCATTCCCATCAGCATCTACTTCATTAATCATGTCCTGGAGCTCTGCCTCAGTTGGGTTTTGCCCCAATGAACGCATAACAGTTCCAAGCTCCTTGGTTGTGATGCAACCTGCAAGTTCAGACCATATATAATAATCAACAATAGCAAAATTATAGTTTCATCAATCAATTCTTTACACCATATGTTAGTTGTTTTTTAAAATAGCTTGTGACCTTAACTAGTTAGCTGAAAATTAGTTAGTTGATTGTGGTTGGTTACATCCTGCTAGTAACCCAATGTGTAATCAACTTCTCTCATTCAACCTATTTCTCAAATAATTATTGTTAGTCACACACTCTGTCACTGTTGTCAGAAACAGACAGCTGAAAATAGCAATTTGTTCAAATTTTGTTATGAAATAACCGCTATATGACAACACTTTAATCGTGTATTGTTGAACAATAGCGGTTTCATCAAATTCAGATATGCTATAATGCTATAGAACCACTATAGCTACAATTTAGTACACTCTGCCAGTCTATTAGCCACATAAATAGCCAATTTGTAATCAAACTTTTTTCATTCAACATGATAAGTTATTCAGATCCTTTCCAGCACTCAACTTCTATCACTTTACTAGGATATTAGCCATCAACTTTTTTACATTCAATCTAATTCAGGCTCGTGTCATTGTTTATGTTTTCTCAAAAGAAAGAAACTTTTTTTAAATCTAAGATTAATAATAATTGAAAGTTCTGATTCTAAATACAGAAAAAAAATCTACAAAATACTACATCATGAAAACCCATTTCTTTTAACCTGTCACCATGCCATGCCGTGTTTCTCAAAACTCAGACACATAAAACAAACTCACAATCCATAGGCAAAATATTTATAAATTTAAATGATATTCACAAAAATGTTAATAACACTTTGAGAAAACGTTAATAACATATCAATTAAGCATTATCAAGGTGATAGTTTGAATTTTATTTTATTCCTTACTTCCTTCATAGTTTTATCATTGTTATTGATTAGAAAATGCAGCAAAACAAACAAAAACGTGTATTCCAACCTATGTAGCACAAACTATGAAGCTGATGTAGACACTGGACTGATGACAATAGTAATAATTTGAGAAAAATTTAAACAATTCTATTATTTAAAATTATTACCGGTGTTAATGAGTATAAAATAGCGATAATTAAAAGAAGAAAAAAAAAACAAGATCTAGCCTCTGAATGATCATATAGCTAGAGCAAATATGCTACTAATTTTTTCAACTAAATCTCAATTTCCATTAACATTTTTATTATTTAGTTACACGATACATATTTTATTTTAAAAAAATATAAAATCATAAAAATAAAAACTCAATTCAACGATAAATTAACATAACGATAATAATAACAAAAAGAAAAACATTCATTAAATTTATAATAACAAATGAAAATCATAATTAAAAACAAACGAAATTCCTAATCCAAATCGTAGCACAAGTTCATCAAAACAAAATCACGAAACAAAACACCGATCTACAAAAAAAGAAAAAATCACATTAAAATGAAACAAAAACGAAAACAGAGAGAGATAGAGAGAGAGAGATTCGAACCATCTCCGTCCTTGTCGAACAAACTGAAGGCTTCCTTGAACTCAGAGATCTGATCGTCTGTGAGTTGATCTGCCATCGTTTTTGTTAGAGCGAGAAAATGAAAATCGCAATTTCTTTTTCTTTGTTTTGAGTTTCTTCTTCAAAGAGCGCGTGATTGAATCAACGATGATGCGGTGGCGTTTTATTTATATGAGGCTTCGGTGTGTCGTTATAAGTTCCTAACTGCGCAACACGCTCTCCACGCACCTTTCCCATTTATGGCTTTTTTACTCTACTTTTTTTCCCCCAAATTTGCCCCCATAAGTAAATATGTGAATAACTTCGTGTCATCTTAATATTTAATAATATAAAATTTCAAAATATTTAAAATTTGACAAAATTAAAATGATTGAAATATTTTTGAATATGCAATGATGGAAACATATAAGTTATTAATTAAATTTATTTATAGTAGATCAAATTTAATTTATTAATTTGAAAAAAATAAACATTATAAAAAATCAAACGTCAAATTTAATTGACAAGATAATAGAGAAATAAATAAATAAAATATTATGTGAAAATAACATAATTAAATAAAAATATAGCAAACATGGTGTATTATATTTTTTTTAGTGACTATCCAATTTTATTTTTAAAAAACTATCTAGCAACTCATATTAATATATTATATTAATATTTTAAAATGAATAAATATAAATATTTTGGTAGTTGGGGTGAAAAAATTAAGTAGTGGAGTAATAAAATGATTTTGAGTTTGATTCTCACCTCCACATAATAATAACAAGATTTAAGACTTAATTGTTGGGAGTTGGATTTCTCAAATGGTTTGAAACTAGTTGAAGGTATTGAATAAGTGAAAACATCATACTTTAAAGTTAGGAAGGATATATCACCTTTTTAATCGTTGACACTATTATTTATAAAATTTTTTGTCTTTATTTTATCCGGTTATATGAGATAAGTACTATAACTCGCTAATTTTTAATTAGATGAAAGAGAACGAGAGAATCGTAAATAACACTATTGATAGCTAGGATTGAGATTGAGTTGTTGCAAAGAAAAATTAGTAATTTATAATGCTAACATTTGCCTATATAAAAAATTGTGTTAAATATGTTTTTAGTCCCTCTAAATAAATCAACTTTTATTTTTACTCTCTCTAAAAAATTCATTTGAACTTTGATTCTTCTAATTTTTTTAGTTACCAATTTTAGTTCTTGTTTTTTTTGACAGAAGTTCACGTCGCATATTTCAAGTGATTTTTTTTTCTAACATATAATTGTCAAGATGATAAAATATCATTAGTTTAATAATTTTTCTATTTAATCTTAAATCGTTATAAATTTATCTATAAACTTTTGTAAAAAATGAATACTAAAATTAGTAATCCAAAATTTAGAAGGACCAAAATTAAAAAAA
The DNA here is from genome assembly GCA_037974835.1 of Cicer judaicum. Lineage (NCBI taxonomy): Eukaryota > Viridiplantae > Streptophyta > Magnoliopsida > Fabales > Fabaceae > Cicer > Cicer judaicum. The sequence continues at coordinate 4,805,394 of JBBPBS010000170.1, forward strand.
AATAAAATTAGAGGAACTAAAAACGTAAGTTGGTATATATAGAGATTAAAAATATATTTAACTTTAATTAAATTACAAAATAAATAATTTTAGAAGTTGAAAACAAAGTTTATAAAGAATTCTTGTAATGTTATAAGTGTTGATTATTTTACATCATTATATTATATGTGACGTGGCATCATTTAAAATATGTCACATCACCATTTTATAATTTAAATAAAAATACATAATTTGAGATATTTTTAAATAAGAGATTAATTATATGAACATAAAAAGATTAAAATCATGATTAAGTCAAATAATAGATTAATTATTAACATACTAACATTGATCACTTAAAAAAATCAACATTTTAAAATGATTATTAAAATTGTAAAGTATTAATCAATTTTTTCTTCTATCTGAATATAATATCAAATGCAGTGTAACATTATTAGTGATATTATCGATGTTTATCATCATTTTAGACTCTACAAATTTCAATATTTTATCAAAATTTTATAATTTTTAAACATCAATTTATATATTTACCCAATTTCTTAAAAAATATATGTATTAACTAATTTAGGAAATAATTTTATTACTATATTATAAAATATTCATCTCTTTGCCACCTAGACACAATTTAAAAAAAATTTATTTGCAAACAATTTGATATATATATATATATATATATATTTTAAAAAAGATGTTCAATTTTATTATAATTAATTTACATAATTAACGTATTAAATTTGAAATGAATCAAGACAAAAAACATTCAATCTAACAATATTAATAATTGACAGTTGAGATAAAATTTAAAATCAACAACCCCACTCCTATCGTCTTTCCGACATTCACTAATATTTACTTTTGTGTTGGGATCATTTAATTTTAATTATCAAATTTAATGGAGAGATAATATAGCTACTATTAATTTAAGCTATGTTAGTACCGATCAAATACAATTTAATCTAATACATGACCTAATATTTTGGTACACATATTTATTTCAAAATACACTTATACAAAAATTAAAAGTAAGAGAAAGTAATATTTAAGAGATTAAATTGATTATTTACTTTTATTTTTTCCTTTAATTTTTAAATGGTTTGAGTCAATGTTTAGCTGAATTAAATTATATAATTTTTTATAAACAAATATTAATAAATTAATAATTATGTTAGTTTTACGGATTTAAATATAAGACTCCTGTATAATTTTTTTAAAAAAAATCTCTTGATCCATACGTAGGATAAATCAAATGACACACGCTAGCATTACATATTTCTAAGGTTAAAAATGAATTTTTAGATTATATTATTTTTAGTGAGAAATATATGAAACTCGTAATTTTTACACTATATATATATATATATTTTTTTTTAATTTTTAGCTCACAGTAGATTTGTTTGTAACCAACATTCTTTGTCGAGCTTATGCCATTTTCACAGATAACATTCCGTAATTTAAATGTAACTTCAGATGTTTGAGCCTAGAGCTTAAATATCAATTTTTTCTCTCTTATGTTTTGTTGTTGTTGTCTTACTACCATAATTTTAAGAAATTAAAGGTATATTTTATATTATTTTATCTTTATTAATGATTTAAATCATTAATTTTATCATACATATAAAGGAGTTAATAATTTATAATAATTGATTAACAAATTTATTATCAACTCTTTTCTACATTATTTAAAATAGTATATTTTTTAATCAAGAGAATTTTATTAGAGTACGAGGAGTAGATTCACTCTCTCTCATTAAATTGGAATCATACATGATATTAATACTATTTGGTGAAATTTTGAAGAAGGTAAAGAACACTAAAACATTAAATATATTATTTACATATTTTATATATTCAACATTTACTACATTTATAATTTACATATTATATTATATTATATTTAATTTCAACAATCTTTTATGTTAGTGATGTGTTATTGTATGACTATATATTTCTTTGACTAAATTACACAAGTGGTCGCTTAATTTAATTTCAGTTACGTTTTAATTATTTTTTTTCTTCTCGATTTAGTCATTTACTTTTTATTTAATGTTGTTAGAAATAAAAATATGAGTTTATTTAAAAATTTAAGTTATTAATTTAAAAAAAATTATATTATATTGAAGATGATAATTAATTTTATGAATTTTGTTTGAAATTTTTAATGAAATTTTACACAAAAAATAAGATAATATTGTTGACATTTTAAAACATGAAAGATAAAATTATAGTTTAAAATTAAAATAAAGAATTAAATAAAAAAAATTAAAAAACTAAAATATTAATTGAAATTAAATTAAAAGATTACGATCTATACTTAGTATACTTTGTAACCACTATCTATACTTAGTATACCTTATACCACTATCTATACTTAGTATAGTTTGTAATTTTTTTTTTTTCTTATCTCTCTTCTTCTCGTAATTTTCCTTTTTTTTTCTTTTTTCTCTCCCTTTTTATTTGAAAATATGAAAGTATCTCTTTTATTCATTATTTTATTACAACAGAAATTGATATTTTTTATATAATAATATAATATAATACTATACATAACATTTTCCTATAAACCCCTTATGTTATCTGATCTTGGATCCGCGCATAGCTCAAAAAACTATGACTACTTTTATTTTGTTTGGACGGAGTATAACTATGACTTATTGGTCAAAATTGTTAGTCTTCATTTTCCAAGTTATTTCAAGTGATAAGTACAAAACTTTTAATTTATAAAAGAAGTACAAATTTTTAATTTTTAATATAAAATTTAATTTATATAAATTATCATGTTTACGATTATTATAAACTCTTTAATATATTATGTTTACATTTTGAAACTTTAAAATATTGTTGTTTTGACTCAGAATTTAAATATAAATATGCATTTAATATTTTACTTTATTTTGCATATATCACTTTATAGTTGTCAAGTGGAAACAAGTGACGCGTTACGCGGTTTGGACACGGAAGGTGTTTAGAATGGGGACCACTTGTTTTTTTCCACCACATCACCCATCATTTTTTTGACTTTCAACAGTGTCATTTGAAAATTCTGTTTCTATTTTTCAACTGATTTTTTATTTTATTTTAGTTTTACGAGTACTAATCTTGCTTTTCAACGGAAAATTCTAACGACAGATTTTAAGATTTAGAAATTGGGATACCCTTTTATTTAGGCATCCTGATTTTAATTTTATAATTTAAAATTAATTATAAAGTTTTTTAAAGATTTTTTTTATCTCATTTATAAAAAAAGTTTGTAACTTCTAAAATATATTTATTGTTTAAATAATTTATTATTATTATTATTATTATTATTATTATTTAATATTTTTCAATTAAATATTAGTGGATGTTTTTAATGTCTCTATCTTTTTATGAGGATATATTTGTCAAAATATTCAAATAATGATAATAAAAAATAAGTTTTTTGATATTGATATTTTCATTTTATTTTTGTAATTGAAATTCAAGAGAATTTTTTATATTTAAATTATTGTAAAACAATTTAATCTTAATTTATTTTAAAAAAGATGAATTTTGAATCTACAATATTGATCGTTATCATCAAAGACTTAACAATCTAATCTTAATTAAATAGTTTTTGGTGTTCTGAATATGTACATTCAAGCTATTTGACAATAGAGATCTCCAATTCAGATGTTTGTGACATCGATTCACTTTTTTTAAGATATTTTCTTTTGAGTCCACTTTTTTAAGATAGAATGGACGATTGTCGCAAGTGTGTAGAAGCATAGGATGGAGTCACCATCAAAAATAATTTGAGATTTTAATTGTTGGGGGATATGCACAAATATGTCAAGATTGAATATTCTAAGTATATTTCCAATCCAATACTTTTTAGGTGTTCTTAAATCGTAGATCTGTTACACATATCACTTATTAATATATTTAATAAATATGTTACAATTATTATAATAAAATCTAAAAACAATATCATCATTATTAAATTTAACCCAATTTTAAATTTATATTATATTTTATTTAATACAAAAAGTAAAACATAAATGTATACTCTCAACGTCTCCACTCTTGTTTTTTCAACTTCTTTTTTATCCCATTCTTTTACTAATAAGATTATAAATCTTCGTTAAGAATACAAACAAATAAAAAGTTTAGTATTTTTTTTCTTTTCATTTATGAACAATTTTACAATTTCAACAGAACAATAAAAACGTTAAACTTTGATTTATTTTATAGACATAAAAACTCGTCTTTATAATCTATAAATTGAAAATAAAATAATTTTTTTTTTAAATATCAGAATATAGAAAATGATGAATTTTTTCCGCACAAACAAAAAAAGAGCATAAAGCATAGATTTTTTTTAAAACAAGAAAAAAAAATATAAAACATAAAAAAAGTAGAAATATTCAAAAATTCATATCAAACAAGTCATAATCATAAATAAATTTAAACTCATTTTAATATCACAAACAACCGAATTCAAATAAAAAGAACACGAATACAAACGAAGAGAAGAGAAAATAATTACTACTACCTCATTATACGCAACCCGTTGAACCATCGAGCTTACCTATTTCAACTTCTTTCGTTCAACCGCTTTTTCTCTCCACAAAGGGTATACCCCCATTCCTCCTATTTACACCTTTCCATTTCTTAATAATAACTGTATTCTAGTTTTGGCAACTTTAGGTATTCATTTTTTTTTAAATTACTTTTCACCATTTTCTTGTCAACTCTTTCAAAATTTAAGCTGGGGTCCCTATCCATTTATTTTGATACAACTATAATTTTACTCTTTTTCTTAAATTTGGGTTTCAATTCACTATCAAACAAAAATTTATTAAGTCTTCTAAAAATAAAAATATAATTAAATATTAAAAGAATTAATTAGATGTGATATTTTTTTTAAATATATAAATTGTCAAAATATAAGTTTTAAGTTCTAAAACTCATTTTTATAAACAAATTAATCAATAAAAAAATTATAAATTTAAATTTTATTTTTCATTTAAATGATTTTATTTATAAATTTATATTTCTTTACTAACTAAATAACTAAAACATTTGAATGATCGTATACATTTTCTCTTTCATAATTTTTGTTATTTTTATCAAGTTAGTAATAATAATGAGAATTGTAAAACACCTATTTAATTTTCAATATACTTTTTCCATTTGCATATTATTTTTTATTTACACAAATTATTACTTTTTTTTACTAGTACTAGTATGTAAAACAAAATGAAGAAAGATGATTTAAAAAATTAGGACACTTCCCACTAAGTTTCGATGCGGCAAAAACTATATTTTTTCTTCTTCTGAAAATTAAGCAATTAAGGGTATAATATAATATTAATTTCTACTAAATAAAATGCATATTATGATAATCCAAAGTTCTAAACAATCTAAACCATGCAACTCTACTGCTAAATTCAGTGACAAAATTACTTTTAAAAAGATATATTTCTTCCTATATTTTCAATATATAACTCCATTATATTCCAAAATTAATAGCTACCTATATAACCAACACAAGAAAAAGAAAACAACAACATTTACTTCTTATCATTAAGACGTAATTTAATTATCAAGTATTTATTAAGTTGAAAATCATATTTTGGATTCGAACTTGATACTCACGTTTATGTGTAAGTTTCTTTTACCATTTTATTTATAAAGAAAAACCATAAATTTCAAAGTGTCCTTGACCTCTAATTAATCACAAAATGTCATGTTATGAAAGAGTAGCATATATAACTATATATACATATATTATGCGCACAAGCCTTGTAGGACTATTGCATTATTTTTGGAACATGATCTCTTCTGTTTTTAAGGGAAAAAAAATAAAGAATCCAAAGCTTTTCAAAGTTAAGGGTACAAAAACATATTAATCCTCACTTTAAGAGTTTAAGAAAGACATGATACACTCATACACCATGGTTGATGCTTCCCTTTTCTAGCTTATGGAAGCTTTTAAACTTAGATAAATATTTTATTTTAATTTATGAAGGGGCAAAGTAAACTTTGTTAGAGATGATTTTTTAATAGATGGAGATGTTTTTATTTTTTATTTTGATTTAAGTACAATTCTAATACTTTATTTTTTTTTTAAATTTACAATTTTGGTCCTCATGCTTTCATTTTTCACAATTTAACCCTCATACTCAGATATTAATTTTTACAATCTTGGTCTCTATAATTTCATAATTAATAATATGTGAACGCATTAAAATTATAGCATTAATTTTTTTTGTCAAACTCTCCAATTCTTAAAGGAAATTAAGAAAGAGTCATTGGTAATTCAAAATTTCAACTACAAAATAAGTAAACTTTAACTAAAAATTATTGTAATTAGATGTGAATTATGATTCTCTTGATCAATTCTAGTAACTACAAGTTTAATAATTTCACGATATAGTTTCAATTTTTTGTTTTGGTGTGTAATTGTTGAAAATTGTTAAATCTAAATTGGCTCTATACTTCTTAATAGGAACGCTTTGCATGTCAAGTGCTTGTACTTGTACGTCACATCAAATTTGACATTTTGCCTAATATAATCACTTCTAGTGTATTTTATATTATGTTGCTTTATGCCATATCAACCAATCACAAAGCCATAGTTTTGTATCTCAAAATCTCTAAAAGTTTTGTAACATAAGAAAATCTATATGATTATGGCTTATTCATCATATATTCTTCTTTTCATCATACTTTGTTTCCATGCAATTGAAGTTCAGCCATTGCATACAGCAAAGTTACTTATAAATGCTTCTAATAAATTAGGGAAGCAAATTCCTGATACCTTTATGGGAGTTTTCTTTGAGGTTAGATATGAACAATTAAATTAACCTTCATTAAGATAATTTTTTTTTTAATTTTTTTATATCTCATGTTATTAACTTTTTTTCTTCCTTGAAAGTATTTTTTGAGTCGTTTTTCCTTGAATGCTATAATTTAGTATTATATATTTTTTTACGTTTTAATGCTACAATTAAACCTTCATTAAGAAATTGGATTTTTTATGTTTTATATATTATAAAGTTTATTTTCCTAGTTGATTTAGGGATATATAAATATATTTTACCAATAAACATATTTATTTATTCATTGTAGGAGATTAATCATGCTGGTGCTGGTGGATTATGGGCCGAGCTTGTGAGCAATAGAGGTTATTTCTACAATTCAAGTTTACAATTCTGAGTTAAAATAAGTTTACTTAAAATCTTGAATTTTTAGGTTTTGAAGCGGGAGGGAAAAATGTTCCATCAAATATTTATCCTTGGACAATAATTGGAGATGAATCATTGATACATATGTCGACTGATAAAACCTCGTGTTTCAAGCGTAACAAGATTGCATTGAAGATGGAGGTACATTGTGATAGCCCCAATTCATGTCCACTTGATGGTGTTGGTATTTCTAATCCTGGATTTTGGGGCATGGTGAGACTTTATATTTCATTTCATATATTGTGTTCTTCCAATATATGAATACTAAATTCATAAAGAAAATAATAATAATAAAATATATGATTCTCTTACAAAAGCCATTTTCGTCGTTAGATTAGTCAAATAGTGTTACCGTATAAATCTATCAAAATTACAAAAATAAACATATTTAAATGTATCTCTTATTAGTTTGTTTAATCAGTTTTTTGTTAATCTATAAAATTACTAATAGAAGATATACATTTAAAGATGCTTTTGTAATTTCATTGATTCTTTTGTAACTTTTTTTACACTTTATTTTCTATATACAGAATATTGAGGAGGGGAAGAAATACAAAGTGGTTTTTTATGTTCGTTCAACATCAAGAATTGATCTTAAAGTTTCATTTGTTGGATCAAATGATGGTGTAAAGCTGGCTTCAACTAACATCAAATTGTATAGACTTCTAAACTAAAATATTCAAATTTGATTTTCATAGGTTTTGTATTAACTAGTTATTATGATTGATCTCTATGTTGAAGAGGTAATGATGTAAAGGCATCAACATGGAGAAGAGTGGAGCATGTGTTTGAGGCCTATGCAACTAATCATAATTCAAGTCTTCAAATAACAACAAATGAATCAGGAGTGGTGTGGTTAGACCAAGTTTCAGCTATGCCTTGGGACACATACAAGGTTTGTTTGAAGTCATTTGTTATTGTTTTGGGTAAAGAGTCATTGGATACATCAATTAAGTTTTTAAATTACAATTGTGTAGATGAATTTTTTATAATTGTGATTATGAATTTTTTTAAAAAAAAACATTGGTATAGATCAGTTGATGCGGTAGGCTTGTAGGACATAAAATTATACAAACATATACAAACATCATATTCACTATGATTTCAAATTGCAGTTTACAATTTAAAACTATGGCAGACACAATTAAGGTTGCAAATTATTTTTCTAAAACTATGACATCACAATGTACTTTTGAAATGATTTGCAATATGCTTTCTATTTTTATCCATTTAATTGTAAGTCCATAATTTTCTTCTTTTGGTATAGGGACATGGTTTCCGTAATGATCTATTTCAAATGGTGGCAGCATTGAAACCAAGAATATTTAGATTTCCAGGTATATGCATAAAGTTGGAGTAATTTTGATTAAATTATATGACATAGCATATATTAACAAAAAGAGCTAAGAAAAGATGCTCAATCCTTTTCATGATATTGCAAGTTGTTGTAATTATTGTCTCGTGACAAGTGGTCCATCATTTAATTGTTTTATTGTGATAAGTATAATTTAATTTAATGGACCTAATTTGTGTTTAATTGAAATGTAATAGGTGGTTGTTATGTTGAAGGAAAGTGGTTAAGAAATGCATTTAGATGGAAAGAAACAATTGGAGCTTGGGAGAATAGGCCTGGACACTTTGGTGATGTTTGGGGTTATTGGACTGATGATGGGTTTGGTTTTTTTGAGGGTCTCCAAGTAGGTATCTTTATCAACTTCATTATTTTTTTACCTTATGGAATTCATTTTTAGCTATATAGGAATAATAAGTATAGTATTCCACCATCTCCATTAAGTCATGTTAGAAGTCGATTGAATCGATTTAATCAATTGAATAGAAAGTCGATTAATCAACTACGATTAATTCAGAGTCTTTATGTTAATATTAGGTTGAACTGAACTACAATTTAAACGCAATTTTTTTATCAGTTTTTTTAAAAAAATATTTTTTTACGTGTATTTTTATTAATTTATTAGTCATTTAGTTCAATGATGATTGAAGTGATTAAACCAATTGAATTATTAATCAAAATGGAAATTCATTGTTTGGGGTTTAAATGAATTTGATGATGTTCATGGATATCTATATTGAGTATATATGAATATGTGTGGTAACATCAAATTTTGAAAAAACTATAGAAATGAATGTGAAAAATGATAAGAAACTTAGACACAACCTTGAAAATAAAGCATAATACAAAGTGATTTTTTGCAATATAAAATGATATAATTTAAAAATAAAAATAGAACATTTAAATTATGATAACCGTAAAACACAACTTCTTTTTTGTTCAAACACAGCTGTGATAAAACAAAATTATGACAAAATTGTTAATATATAGTTGAGAATCAAATATCAATTTGAGTAAATAAAAAAAATCAATATGAATTTGACTTCATTAAGAAGTGAATAGAGGAAAAAGTATTTATTTTATCTGTGAGTACTAACAAAAAAATCAAATTTAAAATTTAAAATTTAAAATGTAAAAGATTTTACTCAATATTGTGTAATAACAGTTTTTTTCTTGAGCAGCTAGCAGAGGACCTTAATGCATTGCCAATATGGGTTTTTAATAATGGTATTTTTCTTGTCTTAATTATGTTCTTTTTTTTTTTATGAGTAAAAAAAATATTATAATCTTTTCATATTTTTTAGCCATATATTTAGTAGTAATTTACTCAGTTTTTTCTCCCTTTTTGGCTATACTAGTAAATATGTCTTGATTTCTAAAAATACATTATTATAGGTTTCAGCATTTATGAACAAGTTAATATCTCTGCCATTTCATCATTTGTGCAAGTATGCCTTTCTTTTTCTAACTTAATAATAATTTCACCTTTTTCTATTTTTTTTACAATTTTTTTTAATTAATTAATAACTATAATTTCCAATATTCTTGATTGTCTTTGTAGGAAGCCCTTGATGGTATTGAATTTGCAAGAGGAAGTCCCACTTCAAAGTGGGGTTCTATTAGAGCTTTTATGGGACATCCTAAACCTTTTGACTTAAGATATGTTGCTGTTGGAAACGAAGAATGTGACACACAACAAACTAGATTTATCTATGAAGGCATGTCTATATATTTTATTTTTAAACCTATATGCAAAATGTTAATAATTTTGTCAATGATTCAGTTGATACGAAATTTACTCAAATTTTATAAAAGTATGAGTTTAATTTTCGTTGTTAACGTAATAAATTATTTATTGAAAATTAATTAATAAATATGTCTTTAATATTATTTAATCTTAAAGTCTATTTTAATTCTATCGAGCTATTGAGACCAATTTATCTAAAATGATAAAAAAAAAAAAAGTTAATCATTTCACCGTATAAATGAGTTAATAAATAGATTTTTTTAGTCGAAGTACAAATACTCAACACGATATTTAAACATTATCAATTTCATTAATCATGCACTTTATTTATTCTTAATAATTTGTGTTTGTATTTTAACCAGGAAATTATCCAAAGTTCTATGATGCAATCAAACGTGCCTACCCAGATATCCAAATTATCACAAATTGTGATGCATCTAAGGAACCATTAAACCACCCTGCTGATTTGTATGATTATCATGTAAATAATATCCTAATTAACTTGCATAATCTCTTTCATTCACTTTCCTTTATCCTTCTAAGTTATAATAATATGATGTTCTTAATTTTCAGCAATACCCAAACTCTTCCAATTATATGTTTCACTTGGCTCGAGTTTTTGATCATGCCTCCCGAATTGGTCCAAAGGTTTGATCATATCCTCTTTAATTTTATATACTTCTATAACAAATTTTACATCAATTCATGTGAAAAATCATCATAGTGTATTTCCACGAAATAATTGAAAAGTTATAGAGAATTTTAAATCTTAAACAATTCAAATATTTCAATTGAATTATTATTTTTCTTTGTTTGAATAAAGTAATTGTTTATTCAAAATTAAGTTATTTTTAAAATTTCAAATTTTTTGCTGTAGATATATAAATATCAAAACAATAGTGGTTCGAAATGGAAGTTTAAAATACTAAGACAAAACTAAAATTTTGAAAAGTTGAAGTCGAATTTCAAAATTTATAAGGATCAATTTTAAAAATTACGAGAACAAATTCACAAATTTTGAAACGTATATGGATAATTTTTGTAAATTTTGAAGAAAAATACTATATGGACCATTTGAAAATTTATATAGTATATGGTAAAAACAGAATTTTAAATTATTAAATTTTAAGTAATATTTAAAATTTTATAAATTTAACTTTAATAAAATAACTTATAAAATTCCTTAATTTTTTAAATTTTCCGATTTTTTTTTTTATATTATATTATTGTTGAAGTTATATTGAATATTGTACAGGCCTTTGTGAGTGAATATGCTATGACGGGAAAAGAAAGTGGAAGAGGAAACCTTTTGGCTGCAGTAGCAGAAGCTGGATTCCTTATTGGATTAGAAAAAAACAGGTTTAATATAAACAATTTAGTAAAATGTTTTTTTAGTATAAACATTTATTATATAAATATTTGTATAAATTAGTTTTATAATAAACCATAAAATCAAATCAAGTCGATTTTTACAAATTGTTTACATAAATTATTTTAATACGTTCATAAAAATAAATTAAAAATACATGACATAAGTTGTTTGTATAAACTTTTTTGAATAATCTCATGTGTTTGTGTTTATGAGAGTGATAAATTCAATTTGGAGGAATTCAAACTTGAGCATTAATTTGAGCTCACTAGAATTATATAATATAAGTTTTTATATATAATCTTACCTTCAACATTTTCATTTTTTAATGCAGTGATATTGTCGAAATGGTTAGCTATGCACCACTCTTTGTCAACAACAATGACCAAAAGTATGAATTTTCATTTTGCACGAAATTTCCAAATTTTCAATATTCCATTATATATTTCTTCAAATCAAATAAGATAATAAAAATTATTTGATTATCAATGGTTAGGTGGAACCCTGATGCAATTGTATTTAATTCTCACCAAGTTTATGGAACTCCAAGCTATTGGGTGCTTAGCCTATTCAAGGAATCAAGTGGAGCCACAATTCTAAATTCAACCCTTCAAACTAATTCTCATACACTTGCTGCTTCTGCAATTTCATGGCAAGATTCTATAAATGGTAAATCAATTTTGAGAATTAAGGTAAAGTCATTCTCTTTCTATTATATATATTCATAAATGCTTCCAAATATACTTTTTTTTTTTTACTTCATACTATTAGTAAATATACTTTTATATATATTGAGGTTTTGAGTCTAATAGCATTTTGGACTCACTTTTGAGATAGTTAAAAAGTTAAAAGTAATTTTGAAAACTTAAAATTGATTTGGTATATTTGGGGATTCCATTGATTATTATTTTATACATTTGATTTTAATCTAAAACTATGATTTATAGTTTTTTTCTTCAAACATAATTTTTACGTACAAATTTACTATTAAATTTATTTTTATGTTATTTTAAATTTTCTTTTAACTAAAATTAACTTTATAAAATCAATTCAATCAAAACTTAAAATTTTGTCACAGTAGATCCAACACTAATTTTACTCACCATTTTTTAGTTGGATAGTTTCTTTAAAAATATAACAATTAATAATGAAAATTTTGAAATTCCTACAATTTTTTTTTTCTTTCAAAATTGTAGCAATAGGGGATTTTGTATGAGCATGATTAAGGTGTGTTTGGTTAAATTAATGTGATTTCACTATTCATTTAATCTAAGAGGAACAAATGACTTGTGCAGGTTGCAAACTTGGAAAGCCAAACAGTGAATATTGTGATTTTTATTGAAGGGTTGGAGTCAAGTGTGCTTCTTTCCAGGCCAAGAAAAACAGTGCTTACATCATCCAATCCAATGGATGAAAATTCTTTTTCAAACCCAAAAATGGTACCTAATATGCAAAAAAAAAAAAAAAAAATTGTTTTTATAACTTTATTATATTGTTTGTAATTAACTAGCTTGTGAATATTAAATCTATGTTATATTTTTTGTATGTCTAGGTGGTGCCAAGAGAAAGTCCACTTGATTATGCTGGCAAGGTCATGAATTTCCAAATTGATCCACTTTCGGTGACATTGTTTGATATGATAATGCAATAACTAATTCAGAAGATTATTTTGTTATGAGTAAGAAAGAAAGAGTTGTGTTCTTCTTCTTCTTTTGACAAAAATTAATATAAAAATTAATATGAGACATGGATTTATTTGAGTTTATAGAGTTTGATATCAAAAATGTTCTTTTATTTTAGTTGAAAACATCGTCTTTCGTTACTTTAAAATAGAGAAATTCGCATTATTTTCTTTTTTTTATAAAAATTTAAATTATGTTTATCATCATTTATTATGATAAAATTTAAAATTAAATACATTTTTAATTTTTATAAAATTTGATTTTTTTTCTTCTTCTTATAATATACTTTTATTTTGACTTTTAGTTCCTTATAGATTGCTTTAGTGATATAAAATATTGTTTATCATTCATTCCATGAAGCCAAATGTTCTGAAATTGCATCTACATGTTTATTTCAATGGTTTATTTTAGTACAAACCAAATTAGAGTGTATTGCATACATTTTCTGGTCTTGAATTTCCTGCATGCATATAATATTTAATTAAGAATATGATTATATTGTGAAAACAAACCACCGTTAGTTTTATGTTTATCTTGCTATTTTATATATTTTAATCGTGAATTTTTTATTACCAATCAATTGTATTAAATTTTGTTTGATACAAAGGCCTTTTTTGTAGTTCTTAAAGATATATATGTATATATAACATGTATATATTAGTTATGTGTAATTAAAAATGTATCTATCAAATTAATTGACAATATTATTTCTCAATTGTAACACAAAATAATAACTCTTACTCTTTTTTATATTTTTTATATGTTATATCAAAACATTTGTTATCCTTTAATTTGTCTTTTAAAGATATATCCATATAAATAACAAGTATAAAATTAAAATAACAATACAAATAACACATAATTTTATCCGTGCTTCAAAGCAGTTCATGGTCTAGTATCAAAATTTTAATCCCTCCATCAATTTTTTTTAGTAAACATCAATCAAACTAATAAAAGACATACACATGACTTAAATAGTATTTTGGTTCATCAAAATAAGCATATGACTTTTAAATTTGTGGTACAATTTTATTTAGAAAGACTAAAGTAATTGATATTTTTAAATTAAAAGAATTAAATTTTTATTTTGCAAATTTAATAAAATAAAATAATCAAAATTTATAAGGAAAATTAGTCGAGAAAAGTAGGATGTTTTTTTAATGCAAAAAAAAAATGAGAAACCAAAATGACTATATTTTAATAATATAATAGGACACACATGATAAATAATTAAATCATTTAAATATGTAGTGATATGAGTTCCATCTCTAATTCGTATATATAAATTATGAAAGGTATTTTTTAAAATATATCTCCACATTTCAAAAATTAATCTCTAATTTCTACTAAAACATTTATTTTGATACTTGAATGCGTGATACACAGCCACTATAACTTATTAATATATTAAAATTATAAAAACATAAATATATTTTTTTCATTTATCTTTTTAATTTTCAATTGTATTTTTGATTAGTTGTTTAATATAAAATATATTTTTTATTAATCAATTTAATTTATAAAAATGCTAAAAAAAATATATTTATAATTTTGATAAATTAAAATATTATGATAACAACACTAAACATTAAAATACCAAAATACAAAAAGGATAAGTTATTAACCACTGAAAAATAAGGGGAATTTAGGGGTTCTTTTAATGCAAAATAGGGAATCATAATAAACAAACATTGCTCAAAAAATTGAAGACAATCATGATCAAACCTTACTAGATGAGAAAAAAGGTGAACAATGTTGAAGAAATCAATTCAAATCTTCATACAATTTACATCATTATCAACAACAACAAGATGTGATATTCATATGAAATTGAATCACTCATTTAACAATTGGGTCAGAAACATTAGAACAACCTCGTACTCTGTCCCAAGGGAGAAAGTTGAGTGTGTAGTGATAGGAGCTGGTGTGGTTGGCATAGCAGTGGCAAGAGAATTGGCACTCAAGGGTAAAGATGTAATTGTCATTGAATCAGCATCCACTTTTGGTACTGGTACTAGTTCTAGAAACAGTGAGGTTATTCATGCTGGAATTTATTACCCTTATGGTTCTTTTAAGGTTGGTGTGTTTCTTTGTTAATAAAGTTTTCATTTTTATGTTTTGATTGTGGTTAAATTTTCATACACTTTTGTTGGTTACACTTTTTTTTCAGCTATACTCAAATTGTTATATTCATGAACATAGTAAATTAAGTTCACGTAGATTACGATGAGTTGTAACCAACAAAAGTGTTTTCGATGTTGTGTAACCAACTCGTTCAGCTCGAGTGGTTTTCATGAGTTTTAGTTAAGGTATAATTTTTTGAGAGTAACTGAGTTGGATCCATGACTAGAACAATCTTTGGCTAGGCTTACTGAACTATGAGTTGTTAGTGTTTGTTTTCTTAGGAACCAAATGATTAAGACAAAATAAATGATGATATCATGTAACCAATTGGTAGAGCTCAGGGGGTATTGTGTTCCATTTAAGGTTGAATCTATTAGGATTTAGGAGCATTTGAGTTCGACCCGTGACTAGAAAATCTTTAACCAGGTTTACTGAACTTTGGATTATCAAGGCTCTTTTCTCTAGAGAACCCGAGGGTTAAAAAAAATAATCTTGATATCATGTTAGTTGGTGAGAAAATCAAATTGGGTGGTGGTGGAGTTGTCACATGAAAGCTATAACTTCAAATGATTGTGTCATTAACTGACCGAAAAGTTCTCATTTTTATGTTTTGATTGTTGTTAAATCTTGATCTCATGTAATCAAGTGGTTGAGCTTAACTGATTAATGAATTTCCGCTTAAATCAAATCTATTGGGATTTTTTAGTTTAATCCCGACCAGACTATATTTACGTTCTGACCAAACTTCAGATTACCAAAACCCTTTTTCCTGGGAAACTGGAGGGTAAGAGAAAAAAGTTTGATATCATGTTAGTTGGTGAGAAAATTGAATTTGGGTAGTGGAGTTGTGACCTAAAAGCTAGAACCTAAATGATTGTTTCATTAGTTAACCCAAAAAGGAATTATCATTTGTAAATTGGGGAGCAATGTGTTAGGAGATTTCACTATGCATTTGAAGTTGAGGTGAATGCTAGCTTTAGATTTAGGAAGTGAATTTTTGCCTTAAATTACTTTGATTTAGGATTGGGACTATTCCAAGGTTTTAAATTTTTTTATTGCATTTATGTTTTACATTCGTTGATGTTGAATAAAATGGTGGCTATATGTGGCTGATGCGACAACAATTGCAGTCGCCGTTAAGATTAGATATTTTGTAGTAGAGATAGTAAAGTTAGTTAGATGTGGTTAGTTGGTTAGACTTAGTTGGTTAAGTTTGAAATGTGCTCTATAAATAGAGCTATTGTATTTGTATCCATTGTTTAACTAATCTTTTTAATCATTTAATCATCAATATGAAATATTCTAAGGAATTTTCTTTTGTATCAAACTCTCAAATATACTTTCAATGTTAGCTTCATCTTCAACTCTATGATCCTGTGGTTTCTAACACACATAGATCAAAAACCTTGATGTCACAGCCATAATTACGGTGACGGACAATCATTTAAAACCTTGGGATATTATTTCTATTGATGATGTGAAAGTAAGGAATAGTTTTCTCTATTGGTGATGACTATAACATGTTCTTACATCTTATCACGTACTTATGTATTTTTATTTGCTTAGAATGTAATTCGGTCTTCTTTTGCAGGCAATTTTTTGTGTAAAAGGAAGAGAAATGTTATACAAGTATTGCTCCAAGCATGATATTCCGCACGAACAAACCGGTAAGCTTATAGTGGCTACTCGACCCTCTGAGATTCCAAAGCTAAATGATATTTTGAATCACGGTATTCAAAACGGGGTTGATGGTTTGAAAATGATGGATGGTGTCGATGCCATGAAAATGGAACCTGAATTGCAATGTGTGAAAGCAATACTATCACCTCTTTCAGGGATTGTTGATTCTCATTCTTTAATGCTTTCTTTAGTGGTATGCATTTCTAGCTTCTTTTATCATGTTGGAAAGATGGACTAACATATTCAAATTCGGATAAAATCAATGTTGTCAATCACATCACATAAAATAATAGTTTGTTCAAATTCTACTATGTTGCCATGTTATAGCGCCGCTATAGCTGCTATTTGACAATATCTTGTACTAAATAATGTATTGCAAAACAATAGTGATTTGTTTGAATTTTGCTATGTTATAGCTGCTATTTGACAATACTAGATAAAATATATCAATTCTTCAATCAATTATTTTAACCAACCATTTTCTTTATTTGGAGTTAAAATTGGATATTGACTGGAATATGAACCCAATGTTGGTCCAGGGGGAAGCTGAAAATCACAGAACAACCTTCACATATAATTCGACTGTCATCGGTGGTCATCTCGAAGGAAATGAGATTTGTCTCCATATATCAGAAACCAAAAATCTTAAAGAATGGAATGAGACATCAAATTTGCAACCAGAACTAGTACTTATTCCTAAACTTGTAGTAAACTCTGCCGGTCTAAGTGCACTTGCCCTTGCAAAAAGATTTACCGGCCTACAAAACCGAGTTATTCCTCCGGCCTATTATGCGCGCGGTTGCTACTTCACGTTGTCTAATACTAAAACAACTCCCTTCAGACGTTTGATATATCCTATACCGGAGGTTGGCGGCCTTGGAGTGCACGTTACTTTAGATTTGAATGGTCAGGTCAAGTTTGGACCGGATGTTGAATGGATTGACGGTGTTGATGATATTGAAAGCTTTCAAAATAAGTACTTTTTAATACCCTTTCATTTTGTATGCTTTTTGAATTCCTTTAGTATCTAGTTATATGCCATGTCTAACACTTAAGTAATCATTGATCTTAGGTTTGATTATTCAGTACATGCAAATCGCGCCGAGAAGTTTTATCCAGAGATAAGAAAGTATTACCCAAATCTAAAGGATGGATCTTTGGAACCAGGATATTCAGGGATCAGACCTAAACTTTCAGAACCATATCAATCACCTGTTGATTTTGTAATACAGGTTATATTTCTCATACTCTCTTACTAAAGTTTCTACCTTTTTTCTATTGATAGTGTTGTGTAAAACTTTAGATCTCAATGCTACATTTCTTCCATCTAACCAAAATTAGCCAATTGATGGTATATGCTGCTCTATGTTCAATTTTTTATCAACTGAAGTTTATTTTGTACAATTTTAATTGCAAAAAAAGCTTGGATCGACGGTGAATTTAGCAGAATTATAGTGTGCCACTGTGGTTCTGGTAAAAACTGCCGTTTGAAGTTTCAACAAAACCACAGTGGAACCGTTATTTCTTCAAACTCACTGTGGAACTGTGACTTATTCAAACTCACTTCGTGGTTCCAAACATGTACGAAATGTATTTGCATTGGTCTCCTAAACCATTCATGTGTCTTCACTTATCAACTTAAGCTCCTAAGGTAGCCTCTACGATCAACTCATCTAGAGTTCAACCCTTGCTGCTCCGATCTTGTAATAAAAAAATTTGAATTTATGCACAAGATAGGTTGTCTATATGCATTTTCACCTAAATTCAACAGTTTTTTACATGGTTAATGCAGTTCACGCACGTGGATAATGAATTGTTAGCTTTGGTTAATAGATATATCAGACGTCACAATTCATTAACTATACACTAAACTTCATTAACCACGAATTCGAATGTGATTAACCGTGGTTTTTAGGTGTTCAAATCTACCTATTGTTGGAACACCTCAAATTGTGATTAATAATGTTCAAATTTGTGGCTAATAAAATTTAGTTAATGGTTAATGAATTATTAAATCTTGATATACTTATAAACCACTCATTCAACTGCATTAACCACGTCTATGAACTACATTAACTACATAAAAAGTTTCGAATTTAAGTGTCAAATTTTTTTGTTCCAATAACATTTATGTAAAATTAACACATGCATTATTATTCTTACTCTTTATGTGAATCCAAACAACTCACTCATTAGTACGAGGTTCCAATTTAAATGAAGGGTGTGAGGATTTTTTTTACATTTTAACTAAATATTTGAAACTTTGGCCAAACTTTAATTTCATTTATGCAGGGTGAGGACATTCATGGAGTACATGGTCTTATTAATCTTTTTGGAATTGAGTCACCTGGTTTAACATCCAGCTTAGCAATTGCAGATTTTATTTCTACTAAGTATTTGGGATGATAATAGGCATGCAACATAGAACTTGTAGATACATGACATCACCGAAATACCAAATTGTTATTGCACATGAAAAATTAATGCAATTATAAGCTAAATGTAAACATTAATGCTATTTCACAACAATGAAGCAAATATTGTACAATACTGCATTGGTGTGTTAGTATATTTAACATTTGTTTGTTACATAAATAATAGCAACTCGACCAAAGATCAAATCCAATAGAAGCGACATTGATCGCATTTATAATATGGATTTTCAAATTTATCATCATTTAAGAGTTGATTTTCAAATCCTCGTGCCATTTACCAGTGATGCACCAAGTTTTTCAAGGTTCTTTTACTTACTGGCCTATGTGTCTTTAGTTGAACATGTTTTTTTTTCCATGACCTGACATAAGGGAATGTTTGTTTCAAGTTATAAAATTATATACTCAAATGATACCAATGGAGGACACATATTTCAACTGTGCTTCCCTCCAATAATTGAAATGGTCCCACTTGAACACATTCAGATAAGATCTTCCAACAAAGTGTTATTTAGAAATGTATTTCCCTTAAAGTTTCTGCAAGTGAAATTCACAAGCCCAAAATGTGAGCTAATCCAAAGCTTGATCCATGAATTTTGCTCAAATCACAATCTTAGTTCATGGACATTAACTCCAATTGGTCAACAAAAAAATGAGATGGTGTCTGGCTGTCTGCTCCACTAAAATCCATTTACTGAAGCCAAAATAAATTTGATGCTGCCAGTGTTCCAATTAGAGTCACATCAAAGTTTTATTTCTGCAAAAGCAGAGTCACATCAACTGATCAAAGCACTTCTAAAAGAATCTTTTTTGTAAAGGAATTTTGCTTTGTGTGACAAAAAAACATCCTTTCTGGGATTGGGATCAGGTGCAATCGAGATTAGGTGCACTCAAGCAATCACAGTATCTCATAATGGAATGGTCCAGATTTGAAACTTAATTTTATAAATTAAAAAAGAAAGTAAAATCGGAGCCTTATGTTTTTGTACTTGTCAAACATGCAGAGTCACTGTTACAAAATCCAATGTGTAACAAATGAAACACAACAATTAATCATTCACAGATGTATAATAACCAAATTCCACTCTTCTACAAATTTCTTCACATTAATAGCAACTACATTCTACTTCAAATGATATAGTTTAAAAGTAATCTTTAACTGGTCTAAGCAAATGCAATGGAGCAATGGCTATAAATTACAAAAAATGCTCACATAGAAAGGAAAAAAAATGGAACTAAAGCCACATGTAAATCCAGAATTAGACTAAAGTATATTTATAGTGCTGGTTAAGTGATAATGATACAAATATAGATTCAACAACAAAACTTTAGTGGAATAGAGCAAGCTGTGAAGATCTGATTCCATCACAAACAACTATCTTCTTCCAAATATATGGAAACTTGAGAGTCAAACAATGCACATGAGACATCAAAAGGATGCCGAACTAGTTCGGCGGAGCTGATTCTTCGGCTCCGGTGGTGGCACACATGGCACCTCCTTCTCCATCTCCTGTACCAATACAAATGTTACTATGAGTAGAGATGAATTATATTGAAAATATTTAATTGTGTTATCAAATAAGTACTTCATTACATTCATAGTTATTTATCCACCAATGTGTAAATTTTGCTAACAGAAGTTATAAAATCTTTATTTTCTTCTAGCACTATAGCTTTCAAAGAAATTAGACATAGCAATAAGTATTAAGGATAGTAGACCGAGAACAACGCATGAATGCGAGGGCATACACAAAAAGCAAGAGATACCAAAATCAGCACAATAGCATGAAGTTATTTTCTCTACACTTTGAAGTGTAAATAACAACAATTAAACATCGAAATGAATCAAAAGCTTAACACAAGAATCGTGAAAATACTCATTGAAGACATAGAAACATACATTCTGTCTTCTAAGCCTTTCATTTTCCTCTTCTAAACGCGAAACTTTAAGTTCCAGTTCTTGTGTGTAAGCCTGTCCATTCCATCGACATAGATATTACCTTGTGTCAAACAAAAACAAATGAGAGAACTTCAAAACCTCACATATAGAAAATAGTATAACCTGTCTTCTCGCCCGTGACCGAGCAGCAGATTCCCTATTTTTAATCATCCTCTTTTGTCTCCTCTCCACAGTTTTCTCTACCACTATACCGGAAGCAACCCTCTTTCGACCTAGCGTTTGTGTATCTGATAATGTACCTGTTGAATTTTAGATAAAGGAGGAGAGAAATACTAAGAACTTCAAATATTATTGATAATAACCAGATACTAACTTCATAGTAGCTTGATACAAGACTAAATACTTATCCCTAGTTATAAGGATAAGTACTCAAACCAAAATAAATAGAGAAATCATGAAACGAATAATAGTAGGAGATAAGAATATTGAAATTAATCTTAGGAGATAATCGAAGATTCGCTATTATCGAAAACTTATCCTAAGAGATAAACCAAGATATTCTAGCATAATATCAAGAATATTAACAGATATTATTTTATCTTCTAACATTACCAATTAAAGAAGACGGTGACAACGCTGCATCCAAAACTTGATTCCCTGCAACCTGAAAAGTCACAAAACCCCCCATCATATTGTTCTGATGATTATCATGTTGCTGCACTGAAGCAAGCTGGTGATATTGCATCCAATGACCATGTTGTGAAACATTTTGCTGAGAATGAGAATCACCATTTGAATTATCCACAACTTCTTTGCTATTATGAAACGATTCACCAACAACTCCAGCTTTCACTAAGAAATCTTCCAAAGTCATCTCGCCAAGTGTCGGTACTCTTTCCTGCACTTTCCTATCCCTATTAACACTCCTCTTCTTTACTTGCATATCTTTCCACACCTCATCAACAGTTTTCTTGCTAAGATCACCAGATAAAGTTAAACTCCCTTGTGAATTCAAAGAACCAAGTTGATTATGTTGCATGTTATTAGCATCAAAATCAGAAGCTTCACCAGCTTCAACACTCCAAACACTCTTCAGAAGCTCATCAAGATTCATACTTCCAAGTGGTTTCCCTAAATTTCCAAGCTGGTTTTGTACTTCATCAAGGGTTAGATTATACAAAGATCCTGACCTAGATAAAGGTGAAGTCTTTGACTCTTGAACTACCCCATTTGGAGACCCCATTTATTTTTCTCTAAGCTTCACCACAAACCTATAACTCTATATCTTCCATTTCCAAACCTAATCAATCTTCTTACCCCAAAATTTACTTCAATCACTATCTGGTAGTAAGCAAAAAAGTGAACTGAAAAATAAAAAATAAAGTGTTTAAGAAGCAATTTATGTATCCAAAGACAAATTGAAACAGAAAGAAAAAAGGTTGGAACAAAACATACCTGGAAAATGAAATCAATCACAAACACAAAAAGTTTCTTTGAAATGTTTATTAACAGAGACAATCTCACAACCACATAACATGCAATTCAAAGGATGGTTAAAAGTTGGTTCCAAAAGTAAGAAAGAAAAAAGGAAGATCGGGTGTTTAAAAGGGAACCAATGCTATAGGACAGATGCTCCACAAACACAGGATGATAGTTTTTTAGAGAGAGAAAGAGACTAAAAAGTCATCAACTACTTATGCACGTGATTTACAATTCTATCACTATGCATTAATGAATTAATTAAATTCAAATATAAATATATATATATATATATATATTAATTCAACTATTAATCATAATTTTCTTTTTATCATTTCATCAACAACTAGAAAAAGAATTCAAATATGAATGATGCAAAAATCTTAGCACATATAAAACCACTTATGAGATAATGGAACATTCCTTACACCACTAACCTAATATAGATGCTTAACTATATTTTTTTTTAGTAAATGTTTTTCTTTAGAGGAGTAAATGTTTTTTTTTTAAAGATTGTAGTGAAACTTACACACATTGAATATAAAGAAGTAGTAGAGTATAGGTTTGAATTTATAATTAAACATATTAAATGTTTATACTATCTTTATACGGAAAATTATTTTAATTTTTTAAATTTATTATTGAATAATTTAGCCGTTAAGTGACTATCTAAATTAATATTAACTTTTAATTTAATATTTAATTTATTATTTTGATGAAAGAGTGTTATATAAATTTTTTAATATAGAGACTAAATTGATTAATATTTTTTAATTTAAAAGATTAATGTTTTAGTTTGTTAAAAATTATACTATTCTCTTTTTAGAGTACCAACAATGGAATTACGAAAATGTATTTACTTTTCTATTTGTTCTATAATATAAGAAGAAGAAAAATCAACGTACTTTTTTTAAATTTTTGAATTAAATAAATTAATATTTTATAATTAAGTTTTGTTTATATATTTTGTGACGGGAGAATATTTGTTTTAAAATAGTGCAGTATTTTTCTCTTTGTTTAAATATATAAATACAATTATATGTTTTATTTATTTATTTTAGTTTTTGTAAAGTTATTTATTTATTTTTTTGCTCTTTTGTTTTAGTTCTGTAAAATTAATTTTTATTGAAATAAGTCATTGCAATAAGTATACACATAATATATACTATTTCATTTTAATCTCTTAATTATTAATGATATAAGAAATTACATAAACCAATTTTATAGAAAGTAAAATTAAAAAAATGACCAAACACAAATATTTACTAAAACAAAAAAATCTTACAGTGCTTGCTTGTAGAGTTGTATTTGCTGCGGAATCTCTGTACATAAAATTAGACATTTGATTTTACATTTGTGAATGGGGACATAAATTCACACCAACCAAGGTAGAAGAAATAGCAACAAATATGAAAAATAATAGACTATAGTACATGAAATGAAAGGGACATCACTTCTTTTTTCTAGTCATTTTCTATATTCTATACACTATAGCCTATAGGTGTAGTTCATTCAATTAATCCTATATGTTATTTTAAATTTTTACATTTGAATAAAATATAAGTATTCCAAAAGTATTTACATTATACAATGTAATTCGATGGATTTCATATTTATGTGGCGATAATGAAAAAATATTTTGTCTTCTAAGTATAACAATATGGTAGTTGGAGGACATTTAATATTTTACACATACATTTAAGAGTATTTTCCTACGTCTAACATAAATAGTTAGACTTGTATAATTCAGTGAATTTATATTTTAAATTTATGTTGAAAGATATATTTTTATTTAATGTCTAACATGTTTCAAACATAATTATTTTTAATAAAAGAAATATATGGAAATCAAATAAAAGTTCAATTAAGTCAATTAATTTTTTATATTTTTTTAAATATAAATTAAATTCATGAAATTATCTTTTTTTAAATGTTTACACAAAAACTCACAAATTTCACATTAATGTTAAATACTCAACCGCTCATATTAAATGTTTTTAATTTAAATGAATAACATATTAAAAACAATAACATATTTGATAAGATGAACAAAAATATAACAACATGAAAGGAGCTTTTTTTTATGCAAAGATAAAAGAACTACAAAAGTTTAGGAAATTAATGAGAAGTATCCCTTACAATCATAAGATAACAAATGGTGAGTAAATTCATAAGATAACAAAGTATAAACATTTAATATGTTTGATTATAAATTCAATCCTATACTCTACTATTTCTTTATATTCAATGTGTGTAACATTTCCTCCTCTAAAGAAAAACATTTACTAAGAAAAAATATAGTTAAGCAATAGTAAAGTATTGAGTAACCACGTTGGAGGACCAGGTTACTCAAATAATCCAAACTTCTCATTGTGATCTAGATTAGTTGGAAGTTGAATTATCAAAACACCAATTTGTCTTCCTATAAATATGAGACATTTTATTGTATGATCCACTAAAACTAATACATCAAGAAAAGAGTTTGGGATGAATACTACGAGAATAACGAGAAATCACCGTATTAATAATATGATATAATCTATCTTCACAAAATAGGTATAATGTTCAATTTTTTAATTATATTCAATCCAATCTATCTACAAGACCGTAAATCTCAACTACAATTGATATACATCGATTTAAATTATAAGTAAATTTCTAAACATAGTGATCACTCATATATTTAATAATCACCACAAGTTGAACTATTAATATTTTTAATATGAAACTCATCAATATTTAACTTAAACGGATAATGGGAGAGAAAAATCACATTTATTTAGGGTAAAATTTTGACGATAAAACTTGGAATTCAATTTAAAGCTCAACATAAAAAAAAATAAAAAAAAATTATTTGTAATTTGACTTAATTTAATCAATTAAATAAACAACTTAATAGATTAGTAAATATATATCCACAATAATCAATTAACTTAACAAGTTTGATCGATTAACTTTTACAAGACAACTAAAAAATATTTTTTAACTATTATAAATTAATGTCTAAACATCTAAATATCTAACAAATGATACATAAATTTTAAGATCTAATAAATGAAAGTATAGTGTATTCGATAGTCCTTACAAGTATTAGGGTACAAGAAGGACATTAATGTACATTGAAGATGGAGGAAAAGACCTCGTATCAAGCCAACCATAACAAGCATTAAAAACATCAATACTAATAACATGCCAAAAACATTGTATAGTGTTGCCATGCCATCGTATCTATCGTTCATTATATAAATCTTGGTTGACTTTTTGGCAAGAAAGTGAGCTACATAAATAGATCAAGTGCTGCATGGTCACTATATTAAATATATTTTGATAAACACACAAAAGAGATTTTTTTAATAATAAAAAATTAATTTTATTCTTTTGTCGGTATTTAAAAAAAATATATCTTTCATGTATGTATTTAAATACTATCATTTCATAATTTGACCGCACAAAACTAACTCTATAAAATGTAATTCAGTTCATAAGATGTTCAAGAGTCTTTAAGAGAGAACTTCATAAAGTAACATGATAAATCTGATTTTTTATTTTTATTTTTTATTGTATGACATTTCAATTTTCTATTCAAATTTTATAAATGTTCTAGAAAAATATTTTCTAGTAAATTGATATCACTTCTCTAATTTTAACTATCTTTTTATCTATTTGTATGAGATATTTTTTACATTTTTTAAGTTTATTAAAAGTAAAAAACATTTTATTATGATTTTATTTATTTATCCTCATTTATTAATTCAGTAAAAGAGGATTTTATTTTATTTTTATTTTAAAAAATGTAATATCAAAATTCATGCACACTAAATGCAGATAAATAAGAGGATTTCGAATACACATAATCTATATGAATTATATGGACTTCTTAACCATCTAACTAGCAAAAATTATTGCATTCAAATGGTCAATTTTGAGATGAATTTTCTTCAACTAATTATAATTTTGAAAGTGGATTTGAACTCTAGAACCTATCTAGATAGTAAATTATAACTTTAGTCATGTAGTAAACTAAGGAAACATTGTAGTCCATTTGTTGGTTCAATTTGTTCATTATAGCTTTAATGAAATTTAGATTGAGGAGATTCTTGTTCACTATGTAAATCAGGTATATTTGAACTCTATTCATAAATATGAGATATTTTCAGTAAAAAAATTAAATAAATCAAATAAAAAATAAATATTTGTTCACCCTACCGTAACAATAGTTAAAAAATAAAATTAAAAATTAATATGTATTGGTATATTAATTACTATGCACTGATGTCATATTTTTTTATAAATACATCAAATTATGTTATATTTTTTCCTAAAAAAATTAAATTATATCATAATATCTAGAACAAAAAAAACTGATATCATACTATATTTATTTGTTATTTTTATCTTTAAACTACTACACCAATATTTTTTATTGTGAAATATGAATACATGCATAAATTTATTATTGAAAAAAAGGACTACATACAATTAATATAAAATAATTTTACATGAGCGGTTACAAAAAGAAAATTAATTTTGTCATTTCATCACACAATTTTAATTGCAATTATTTTAAAATAATTATACAATCAATTACTCATATTGAATGTTCATATAAAACTATTTATTTATACGTATATTTATTTTTATTTACTCAAAGATACATATAAATTAAATCTTATTTTTTTTATATAAATTAAATTTTAAATTCTATAAACAAATTAGCACTTTTGATTTCTCATCCAAGAGTTCAATAAAATAAAACAAAATATTTTATTTTGATTTTTGTTGATTAGATATATTTTTTTCTCGATTACATCCAAATATACTATATAAATTGAGTTCATGCATTTTATTTGAACTTAATTTATAATTCATGAACTTAAATTTACGTGTAAGGATAATAGAGTACAACTGATGAAAATTGAAAAAGAAAATGAATGTCACTAGCAAAAGTGAAATATTTTTAAATAAATAAAAATCCAGTCAAATATACATTGTCTAATTATTATTGGCATAATTTTGTGCAAAAAAGGCATAATAATAATATTGCAGAGTTGAGTGAAAAAATGAATAAATTAGGGTGTCTTTGGATGCATGTACATTTAGGTCATTACAGCTTATCTAAATAAGCACTTATTTTATATATGAAGAATAACAACCCAAGTGAAAGAATTGTCGTGTTGACATCACACTTCACACCTTCAAATTCAATGGCTTCTGAGAAAGAAGCTGCCCTTGCTGCTACTCCCTCTGATTCTGATTCTCCCACCATGTATGACTCATTCTTCTATTCTACGTTGAATTTCTTTTTCTTGTTGTTCCCTTTTTAATTGGTATTTCAATTTCACATAAACTTCCTTTTTTTTTCTTCATGTTTTGATTATCTGGGTTTTGTTTGTTGATAGATAAACCCTAAAAAGTTTGCATTTTTATGCAATTAGGTTTATTGGGTATGGAATTTTTTGGCATTTTTTTATATAACTTTTAGATAATTAAGTCGATCTTATTGGGAAAATAGAATTTTTTAAAGTTGTAATGAATATCTGGGTTTTTGTTTGTAGAAACTGAAACCCTAAAAAGGTTTCATCTTTATGCAGTTAGTGTTATTGGGTATTTAAATTTTTGTAATTAAATTGATCTTATTTGGAAAAATAATTGGTTGAAGTTGTTCTGATTATCTGGGCTTTAGTTTGTTGAAACAGAAACCCTTAAAAAAGTTGCATTTTTATGCAGTTAGGGTTTTTGGGTATTGGAAGTTTAGCATTTGTTTTTGTTACAATTAAGTCAATCTTCAAAAGAATTTTTTGAAGTTGTGTGTTTGTTGTTACTATTTTGTTGTGTGCTTGATTGATGAGACCCACTTCTGAATTTGGTTTTTGTTTGATTTTACTAGCTTTTAAAATTTGCTTTGATTTTGATTAGTGTTTTTGATTTGGCATGGTGGTTTTGGTGCATACACCCAAATTTATTTGAAATGCCAAAGGTTCTGTTAGGGTTTTAAATAGTGTCGCGGTAACCATTGTTGCAATACTTGATATTGCGGAGAGTTGTAGTCAAATGTGGCCTCAATACGGTTGCATTGCTTTTGGAAATGTAAAAAATGGTTATGCCGCGGCCCAGATCGCGGATGCAGACCTTTATTTAATTACCTCCTCATGTTGGATGTAGAAGAAGATATTTCATTTGTTTTAAATTTTTGGAAGTGCCTATCATTACTATTCTTAATGTTATATTATTCTGAATCATAGATTTGACAAGATCATCAACAAGGAGATTCCTTCTACCGTTGTTTATGAAGATGAGAAGGTACTTCCTGATGTGTGATTATTACAAATAGTGGATGCTGTGTTTGGTGTTTCATTGGGTAACTTTTGTTAACTATCCATTGTGAAAACATTAGGAATATAGATTTATGTTGAAACTTCATATGTAAAAAAAAGTTAGCTGCTGGTTAGTTTAGGGACCTGTTCATCCCTAACATATACATTGGCTCTGCTCTTAATAAAGTTGCAAGTAACGGCAATGAAGGTGAGTATCTTCATTGCCCTAACAATTTAGGGACCTGTCTTTTATCAACTTTCTTTGATCTATTTTTGCTTATATTTTGTGATGAAGGGAGTATCTAATAAAAGAGCATATGACAGTTGGATTTTTAGACCTATGTCTTCAGGATCATTTTTATTTTTACTTTTTTTGTTTGTTTTTATTTATGTGCTCTATATTGATTTTCCTCCTTCTTTAAGGTACTTGCCTTTAGGGATATAAGTCCTCAAGCTCCTGTGCACATTCTTATCATTCCTAAAGTCAGAGACGGGTTGACCGGTATTTCCAAGGTAATTCTTTTGCGCCTCATTCAGTGTTATCAAATAGCCGCCAGAGCCCAAAATTTCATTTCAAAAGAAAATCTTATTATGTTCACTGATCTTTATGTATTAATTATTTGCTCAAACACACACATTATTATCCTCTTTAATTTCGTATACATACGTTACTGTGAATTTGTCCTTTCTTGTGTGGTAAATGAAAAAAAAATGATAAATTTCGTTTAGTATTAGTTTGTGTTGATACCATGGAAGTTGTTTTCGATAATATAAGATTAATGACATCGATTCCGCGCACATATAGTTGATTTAATGTTGAGGCATAAGATTTGGTTAGTTGATGTTATACATAAAAGAAAAATTAAAAATCTAGCATGGTTTAGTCAACTGTGTTTGATTTGGAGATATTGGAGTACAATGTGTTAAACAAAAAGAAAATGATAGAATATTTGGGTTGACTTACTTAAGCTTATCTATTGAAATAAGAACTTTTGAGTCTGTTTGGGAGTACTTATGAAAACAACTTATAATATGTCAATAAGCTGTTTTCAGCTGATTTTCACAAGTTGTTCAAGATAGCTTTTGAAAACAACTTATAGATAATATAAAAACAGTTTGACTTTTTATTTTACCCTGTGTTATTAAAATAGCTTATACAAGCCATATGCTATAAGCTGGTAAGAAAGTTGTTTATCCAAGAAAAAGACAACAAATGAAGAATCTATGTATTACACTAGTGAAATATTGAAAATATAAGTTACTTTCTTAGGAATCAATAATATAAAATATACATGTTTGTAAAATTTATATTGAATATGAGAATATTATCTTCCATAGCTCACTTTCTTTGCAATGTTTCTCCAGGCCGAGGAGAGGCACTTTGAGATTCTCGGGAGACTTCTTTACACCGCTAAGCTGGTTGCAAAGCAAGAAGGTCTTGACGACGGCTACCGGGTTGTAATCAATGATGGACCAAAAGGATGTAAGTGTATTAAATATCATTCATGCCAACACTTTAACTTTGATGAATATCATCAAATTTTTTCAGTTAATTTTTGTGTGATTCTTCTGTGATGCATATTGAGTTTGATTTTATTTTTAACAGGCCAATCAGTTTATCACATTCATGTGCACCTTATCGGCGGTCGACAAATGAACTGGCCACCTGGCTAAAATGTAGGAAAGGATTTGCGGCTAGCCGTGCGCTCGACGGGAATCGTTACATTGGTTGTGCTATCTCTCAATAATGGTTTAAGCAACTAATAATTTGATACATGGTTTTTGAAGCTCTATTAATATTAGTATTGAATATTTATGAAGTGTTCTTGAATTTGGCTCTAAACTATGTTTAAAGTCCTATGGCAAATGTTAGTTGTTATTTTTGTTAATAGAGGGTGTTGAGTTTAAGTTGGTTATAACTCTACTTTTAAAATGATATTAGAGTTTATCTTAGATCTATTAATAATCTTATTAGCGAATGATATTAGAGTTTATCTTAGATTTATTAGCGAATGATAATTTAGGATGAGGGGATGGTGCTACTATTCAAGGTAGAAAATTGATCATTAAGAGTTTACAAATGAATTTGGGAATGTTGTTGTTTAACATTGTCAAGCCAATTAATTAGTCTTTTGGTTGCCTAATAAATGAGAGGTTAATTACTTCTCCTAGTTACTAAAAAGAAGAAAAAGCAAATAAAATAGTTCTGGTGGTTATCGGTAGTTGATGTTGTTTAATGTTTGGTTGGTAAGGGATTGTTGAGCAAAACACATACTTTTCTATAATCTCAAAACCTCAAATCTTTTTCGAGTTTTTTATTTTTATTTTTTTTAATTTAAAAATTCATAAAAATAAAAATATTAACAAAGAAAATAAAATTATGTCTTATTATTTATTTATTTATTGTAGAGAAAAAAAGTTAATTGGAATAATAAATAATTTAAGTTATTATAGAAAAAGTAAATAATTAATTTTAAAAGTAGCAAAATTTAATGATACGTGTAAAAAACAATTGTTAAAAAGGAATAAAAAGGGGTTTAAATATACTAGGTTGGACTAAGTTTTGTAAGATTTGACTCTGATGTACTATGAAAATGTTAGATTTGAGACCACTCTATTATCTTTTTTATTGTTTGGTTCAACCTTTTTTAAAACCTAAGAAAACTTACAAGTTTATTTAAAATTAATTTTACAATTTTTTTAATGAAAGTCTATACTTCTCAAGTGTTGTAAAATTTTATAAATAGACTTATAACTTAATAAGTGAATGAGGTTAAATTTTATTTTGATATTTAATACGATTTTATAGAAAATATAATATTATATTACATTTTATTTTATTTTATTTATATTTAAATAAAATAAAATAAGTACATAACCACCATCAAACAAATAGTTAACTTGGCATTTATTTTTTGTCATAGATAAATTATACTACCTCTGTCTTTAATTATAAACATTAATTGACAAAAAAATTAATCCTTTAATATAAATGTCTTCTCAATTTATTAGATGCATTTATTATTATTTTTTCAAATATAACCTTAGTTATTACTACTACTTTATCTTAGAATGTAAAAAATTATAATTAAATATATCAATGCACATATGGCATTTTAGTCATTTTTTATACAAAATAAACGTTTTAATTTTTCTTGATAAAAATTTAATTTATAATAGAAATTTATATATAGGGACCAAGGTAGTAAAAAAATAATTAATGTTCCCAACAACCTCAACTACTTTGTGTAGCACTATGGCCAAATTTTCTCTAATAATAATGAAAATCAGAAACAAAACCAAGTACAACAAGTTGTCTTGTTGTCTATGCTTTGCCACGTTTTTCATTAATTGCACCACTTCTCTGCATTTATATAAACCTAAACCTTATACACATTAATCTTTCAAATTAAATTGAAGGTGTTGAATTTCACAATTTCATTCATTCTTTATGCCTTATGGCTTCACTTGTACTAATTCTATCTTTTCTTGTACGCACCAAAAACAAAGACCAAGATTCCATTGTTTTTGCTACTTCCTTTGACACTATTGAAGATGATTCATGTTTGGATGCAAAATGGACACATCAAAAAGAGTGGAGTAACTATGAAATTGAGTTGGAGGAGAATATTTTACATGACTCAAAAGTTTGTATCTATTTGGTTTAGCAAGGTCTCATAAATGTGAGTTCTTGGTTCATGAATAATGCATAAATTTTTAATTTGATTTATTGTTGTTGCAATTTAAAAGATTTAACATGTATCTAGTGTTTAATTTATGTCATCAATATTTCTATCCACTATCTTCTGTTTTATTTATCAAATGCAGTTGGTGTAGCCTCAATTTCAACCACAAATATATTAGTGTTGATATCAAAAATTAGATGTCAGTTATAGAAAATGACACCTAATTAGTTAAAATGTAAAAATAATTTTACAAGCATAATTACATTGTTACATTAGGTATGTAAAAACAATTTAATATCTATGTATATAGTGTTTAATTCATATCATCTATATTTTTATCGATTTTATCTTTTTTATCTTAATTTTCTTCTTTATTACAATTAAATTTAGTTGCTGCAACTTTAATCACAGTTACATTAGTACCATGTAGATATTAGAAGTTTGAAATTGTAATTTGAAAGACGCTACATAATTAGCTAAAATGTAAAAGCAAATTTACAAACACAATTACATTATTGTAATACAAATTCAACTAAAAGTTACCCTAATGAATTTGTAAGAAAGGGTTAGCTCTCATCCTCAAAACTCTCAAAATAAAACACTTCAATACACCAATCATTTAAGCAACTTCTATGATAAGCCCGTTTGAGACTAAACAGCTTATTTTCAACGCCATTTTTCTTCTTTAATGACAAAAGTGGTGACCCTTTTTCAACTTCTTGCATAAGCTTCTGAAATTCTCTTGGCCCTCTTGAAGGAATTCTTGTAATCCTTAAGGCACTACTAGAAAAATTTAATTTATCGACGAATTTTAGAGACGAAATTTTGTCTATTACAAATGAAGATGGAAAACAATTTGTTGAGAGGAATGTAAATTTTTTTATGTTTAAGAAGAAATTTAAAAACGGAATATTCCGTCACAAAGTTAATGTGTCTCTAAATCCGTCTCAAACTTTGTTTTTAAAATTTACACTTGCTTTTGTATGATTTTTTTTTTTTTT
>JBBPBS010000170.1:4839966-4852670 GCA_037974835.1 Cicer judaicum
TTTTTTAATATTTTTTAAATTTTTAAAAATTTCATTTCAAATTTTTTCAAATTTAACCAAATTTTCAAAACTATTTAAAATTCTTAAAAAATTATATTTTGAAAGTTTCACATTCAATATAATTTTCCAATATTTTTAAAATTTTTGAAAAAATTGTATTTTGAAAGTTTCATGTTCACATAAATTTTTAAACTTATACAAAAAAAATTGTATTTCGAAAATTTTACATTCAATCAAATTTTTAATTTTTTTAATAAAATAATGATTTATACTTCGAAGTTTTTAAATTTAATTAAAATTTTAAAGATGAAGAGAAACAAACTTGTATTTTGAAGAAGAAAAAAATCAAATAGTTAAAAAGACCAAAAATTTATTTCATATACTTTGAGGAGTGGAAGGCAGAGGTGTGCTATAGATTGACTTAATTCATTTCTGGGCCTAATGAACTCAAAATCCCTTAAAAAAACCCAACAACGATTTCGGGCCAATTCCATCACGGACAATTATACCTCTATCCTACAAAATCCCCTAAACAAGACCTTGATGTTCTTTTAAATCAATTTAAAAAATTTATGAGTAAATCTTTTGATATTTAATTATGATATGTTCCTCACTATAAAAATATTCAATTACAATTATAACTTTGATGTTGTAAAGTGTACTGAATATAAAAAATTGTTGATGGAAGGATGAATTTAGTTTTAGAAAATACCAACAACTTCAACTTCAGACAATATACTTAGTTGTTACATTATTAATATTTTAAAATAATTAATTAATTTTTTAAAATTAACTTCGCTACTTTATTGATACTTGAAGAGTCTATAATGACATTAAAAGCTAAGTCAATAATATTAAATATACTAAGTCATTTTGAATACTATTCTAGAATATTTATAATGTGAAACACTAAGTTAATATCGTGTCTTAACTGCAATTTCAAGATAATTTTTTAGTATTCATTTAAATAGTTTGAGTTAGGATAGAGTCCCACTAGGTCATGACCATATTCATTAATTATGAAGGGAAATTCCCTTAAATTAAAAAAGAAAAAAAAAAGAGACAATTTTAGGTAGATGGAGTTTCCCTTAAGTAAATCCACCCATTACATATCCCAAAATGATCACTACCCAACAAATTGGCTTTTATAGTTTTACCATCAACTTTCCATCACAATTTGAGGAAGCCATTGAACTCATTCTTTAGTTTGTTTCCTAAAGATATAGTATAAATATCATGCATGCACCTGTAAAATCAAGTTACTTCCTTTCCCTTTACTATCCAAAAAGTTTGTCTCCTTTATGATAGACTTGTGTACTTCTAAACAGTACTAATGTATGATTGTGTCTATTAGTTGTGATGATCATATTAACAATTAGTGGGAAATGATTTTGCTTTTCTAAAACTCACTTTTAGTTAGGACTTCACATCATGTCAAATATTGTAGAGAGGTGTTGAAATTGAAATTCAATCCTAAAAATTGTAAATTGATTAAAAAAAAATAAAAAATTACACAAAATCAAATACTATTGAATGTATTTAAATTTTGTTTTTGAAATTTAATAGATCATATTAAAATTCTAATTCATTTTTAAAACCAAATTAAATCGTGTGAATAACTATTAATCTTATTAGTAACAAATAGTATTAATAAATAATTTATTAATTTTTATTTTTTTAATAATATTTATATAATTTAATATATTTTTTGTATATATTTTAAACAATTTTTTTACTTATATTTTAAATATGAGATCAATCCACGTTAATTTGTAATATCAGTTTTTAATATATTATATATTATAATTTGTTTCAAATTGTTATTTTAAGAAAACTTTATAGCATTAGTTTTAAAATAATTTTTTATAATTATAATTTGGATCAATAAAAAATAGATATAATTTAAACTATATTAACAAAAATCAGATTAGAACTTTTAAAGTATCATTTAAACAAAACTGCAAATATTTTAATCTTTTGATTAATAAATTTTTGCTTCAAAGCTGATTCAAATATTAACGCAAACACCCCCAATGATACCACCTGGGTCACATACGAAATCATATTTGATGTTAAGGATGTTTTGTCTCCATCCTCCCATCTTAATCAATAATAAAGGTTTTTGCTTATCTAACAAAAAAAAAAAAAAAAAGATCATTTCAAATTGAATTGATGAATGTATAATATAAGTTGTTCAATGATTGAGACCTCAACAAATATTCTCAATCATTAATTTAATGTTAGATAAACTTCAATTAATGAGTGAGATTATTTAGTGTTTATAACTTATATACTAAACATCTTTAAAAAAAGACTTTTAACAGTCCGAAACCCTCAATAATTAGTGGTAAAAAAACTCTTAAAAATACTGAAACTTGATTTTAGGTACATTTATGTGAAACTAAACTTTCATAAATGCTAAATAGTATTTTTTATAATAAATATGATTATTGACTACCCATACCCTTTCAAAATCTAAGAAGAAAAAAATTGAATTGGTGGCACCAATTCAAAGAGATGCTAGAAACACTATGTTCGCTTTATATAAATCACAATCAACTCTTTTTCATTTACATTTCTTACTTTAATCTTCTTTCTAAACTTTTTTTTATACATTCTCTTCAACTTCTTTCTATAATTTGCTAATCTATTTCTTTACCTAGTTGTGCCTTTTGTGGCGGATTCAACTGCCACTAATGATTTTTTTTTTTTTTCACTCGTTATCCTCTTTTTAGGGGTTTTAGATCCCAATTACTAATGACAGTTTAAAGAGGAAGTAAAAACATTGGTTAAAGAGGAAGTAACCTTAAAAAACATTGGTTATTATCGAGGGTTGATATTTTTGTGACAATTTTATTTGTTGTAGATTTTTAACCACTACAAGATTTTCCATAACATTCAATCATTGACGATCTTTTTACAATAATCATAGAATTTGGCTGCAAATAATTAATATTTTTCTTGTAATGTAGTTAGAGATCACTCTGATTTTAAAAAAAAATAAAAGTTTCATTACTACAATTTTTGGTATATAAAAAATTAAAAGTGGCGATAAATTAACCCCTCTTAATACTCTTGTAACACTTAAGTATAACAATTAACCCCTCTTAATTCACATAGATCGTGAGAAATATGATTGACTATAAGTTATATGCCAATATTGTAAGATAAAAAAATATAGTTATAGAGAGCTTAGATTGCTATACTATTACACAAACATGATACCATTCAAGTGGTAGTGTTATATATTCGACTTCTTTAACTATTTATTCAGTGATTCGATACTTGACCAATCCATGGGGGAAAACATATGTCGAAAGACATCAATATCTTAAATGGATCTCAGTTGTCTCAAGAGATTGATCTGCACCGTTGCATAAAGAGATACCTTAATTAACCAAAAACGTTTGCATCACTATTGACTATTTAATGAAAATCAAAATCTAAGTACTCCTTTTGAAATGAAATATAATCAAAATTGATGTATGAAAAGTAAAACTAAATACATAAATTTTCAGATACTCTTTTTAGTTATATTTCATTGCGGAGGAGTATCACATGAAACATTTGTTGCTGTCTCTTGGCAATCTATCATGGTAGGTCTCATAGGGTATGCAAGTGTTGTTGTGGCTTGTGTGGAGAATCCCTCAATCTCAAAAAGATCAGAACTTGCATCACTAGTTAAATCTTCATCCATTACACTTGACTTTGGTGAACTTGTTGGTTGAAAAACATGCAATGAATCTAGTGGTTGCTCTTCTTCTTCATGGACAACATTTAGAACAACATTTGGCTTTGGTGATGAGGTTGTTGTTTCTAAGAATAGAGGAAAAGTAAAGCCTTCATTTAATGACTTATGATCATGATGATCATCATCATCATCTATTGTCCACTTGTCTTTTGGTGTTGTATTATGATTCAAAGATTTTTTTGTAATTTGGTTTTGTGAGAGAGTTTGAATTTGAGGTGTTGGTGATGTAGTTGAAGTTGAGGTTTTTGGTTTTAGTGTGTTATCTTTGAATTGCAAAGATTTTTTATCCAAACAAGGACATTTTTTTCGTAGAAGATATATAGTTTTGGATAAAGAAGCTTTGATTTTCTTGGAGAGTGAAATATCATTATTTTTTGTAGGGTGAGATTTTAAACCAACCTTGCTATTTGAAGATATAGTAGATGAAGAGGATTTTGATGGTGTTGTTGAAGTTGAAGCATGAAATGAATGATCTTTCTTAATGTTCATTTTTGGGAGTAGGCCATTGTTGTTGGTTTCTTCATTGGAATTGGAATCATGATCAAGAGCTATGCATTCACCACAAGGTTCTTTTTTATTTCTCTTGGTAGGTGAATTTGGATTCATGTTGTCATGAATTTCTCTTTCCATTTTTCTCACTCTTTCTTTTTGAGGGATTTTAAACTCAAGATTAGAGAAAAATTGCATTTAATATTATATTCCTTATGGTTCTATATATTTGTGTGGGTGTGTTAGGATGTTTACTAACTTGTCATGTCACCAATCATAAAGTTATAATAAAGGAAAAAAGAAAGTTTCACATCCAAGTTATCAATAGGAACCTTAGATGTCAATGGATGGTTGTGAATTTTTAAGTTATAAGTTAAGCATAAAGTTAATGGTTGAAACTTTTAAGTTCTAAAACTTGTGTCAATTTTGTATATTTTTTCTTGTATCTAAAACTAAATTATCTTTTCTTCTCCTATGTTATGCCTTATAGCTTTTTGGGTCTTGACAATTCAATTGTAAAATAAAAATAGATTACTCTAATACATAATTCGACTAAAAGACCAATAAAAATCAAACAAAAATTATATTATTTGTTAGGGTTGAAATTCTACCTTATAACTTTAATTATACTAAATGATATTAACCATAGAGAAACATTGTTGCAAAAATTATTATCAATACCTAGGGAATCATAATTAGAACATGAGAAAAGTAAGTTGTGAAAAGTAAAATGAATAATAAAGTAAACATAGGAAACTTATTCACTTCTTCTTTTAGTAAGTCAATTTTACAATAAACATATATGTATTATTCAAAAAATTATCTTGAGTACATTGGTATATAAAATAATATAATAAAACAATAATATAAATATTGAATATTAAATCAGTATAATTACTTATGTTGTTGCCAGATATTGACACATACCAATCACTTTACATGTCTTTGATTTTAAATATCGATGTTATATATAATATTTTTATGACGATATATAGTTAGCATATCTCTATCAAAATATCAATTAGCCAAACATATTTTGTCCATTTTTTATTCATGAAAAAATAATGGCTATTAA
This sequence comes from Cicer judaicum, assembly GCA_037974835.1. Lineage (NCBI taxonomy): Eukaryota > Viridiplantae > Streptophyta > Magnoliopsida > Fabales > Fabaceae > Cicer > Cicer judaicum. Next base: position 4,845,282 of record JBBPBS010000170.1, read on the forward strand.
GATTTTTTTTTAGTTTAACAACGAATTTTGTTATTAAAAAAGTTATAAAATCGTCGCTAACGGTCTAAACTATTGTTTTTCAAAGTTTGCTATAAGTGAAGTGGGTAAGAACTTATAAAATAATCTCTAAAATGATAATTAGTGTCATTTTGAACGATAAAAATATGTATTTCTAAATGTTCCACATTGTTTCTATATTCAATTTACAAGTAGTTCTTGAATCACTTTCAATAGTTTATTTTTTATTTTTGGACCAACACTTTCAACTGTTTCAAACTCATGACATGTGATTATTCATAATGTTTCCTTATTTGGCCAAGTGAGTTCTTATCTTCATATGGCTTTCTTAACAAGTTTGATGATATTGATTCAATGAATTAACAAGGGATTGAAAGCCAAAGTAGGTTCATGAATTTGTTGAACACTGATGCCTTTGACTTGAAATTAGGAAATTCTCAAAAACTTTTTAAATTTTTTATGAATAATTAGTCATTTAGTTCACCTGTCACCTTTTGCTAGCAAGTTTTTCAAATTAATTTCTAAAGTTAAATACTTCAAATTAAATTAGCCCTTGAAAATTACTTATGAATGTAAAAATAGTTTCATATTTATTGCTTCTATTGACTTTCAACAAAATTGAATCAGAGAGTTGCTTCATATTTATTGCTTTTATTTCACTTATATAATCAGAGAGTTGCAACATATGATATGTAAAGGTCCAATGTCCATTTCATTTGACATTAGGGGGAGGTATGTCTCAACTCTTGAGAAATAAAAAATAAAAAATAAAAAATAAAAAAAGTCTTCATGGTGGATTAATTTGGAAGCAATGATATGGTGGGGTCACCATTAACATTCTATCTAACATGCATTTTTTCATTTGCTACTTCTAGACAACTCATGTATGAACAATACTTTTGTTTAGGTGTTATGGATTTTTCCTCATGATATTTTCTGTATACACTATTTCTAAATGATTGATAATATACAAGACCTTACTCATTCTACAATTTAATGGTAATTCCATTATTTTTCTTTATTTAAGTATTTCTTTTAACAGTCTCGAAAATCAAATTTTGGAGCAATATATCAGGTTATTAACCCTAGAGATTAGAGTCCACTATTCTTTTTATGGTCTTTTAATTTATAGAAATTTATGATAGGTTGCTCTATTCAATTTTTGAATTGAGTACCAAGGGTCCACCACTATTTGCCACTAAAACATTTTTAAGATTTTCGAAAAAATTTATAATTTAAAATTTGAAGAACCTTTCATTAATAATCTTAACAAATTATGAATAGAGAAAAAAAAATTTAGACTGATATTGGATCAAGGTGAAATAAAAAGAATGTTTAAACTCGAGCATTTGGATACTATGCATCATGTCTTTTCCTGTTTAACCAGAGATTTAAGGTTCAAATTCAACTGTTAATATACAACAACGTTAAAACTCTCAAAAAAGAATTTTATCGTCTATTTGATCCTACCCGAATAGAGAGATATTCAATTTATACCATAAAGTTAAATAAAAAATAATATTTTTTAACATCAAAATCAAAAGAGATATTTATCATGAAAAGCATGTAAAGAACATGTGGAATTAGGAGCAAATTTTATGAATACATTTAGTTAGAATTTGATTCCATATTTGAACATTTGTTATTATTTATTATAGGATTAAGTGACTTAATGTTCTCTAAGGATATACTTTCTTTTTCCTTCATGATAGTAAACAAAGCAATCATAAAAAGTTAAAAACCAATGAATATATAATAATATAACAATGTTAGACAAATAGAAAATTGAAAGAAAAATTCAAAATGGAATTGTCAAAACTCATACAAGATTTCTGGTCCTCGATGAAAGACCATTTCCCTTGGTCAGCATTGTGGAAATTTCATGGCTGTTAAAACATTTATCAATAATTATTAAATAAGGAATATTATGCATTAGGAGGAATATAACTTTATGCATTATATGATACAACATTATGCTTTGTATGATTGCACATTTTGACATGTAAAAATGTAGTAAAATGCCATATCATGACCAAACATAAAAATCTTTAGATAGATATATGCATGAGTTACACTAATGTTGAGGAATAGAATGAAATACAATAGTTGTTTTTTATGCATGAATCAAAATAGGATTAGGATTCCCTGCAATCTGGATTGTCCGAACAAGATAGATCAAACACGTTCCGACTTGGTATTTTGAATTTGATTTACAAAGTCGGAACATGAGTCATTTGATTTAAAACTAATGGTCTAGATTGTGTAACTGCGACAAATGCATGATTCCTTGATTGTTGGGATCCAGATCCATAAATTTCCATTCATCAATCACACACACTCTTGAACAAAAAAACTAATTAACCAAAGACAAACCTCAGAAGCCTTGTTTCTTCGATTCGTCGTCGTCATCTAAGCAACAACTTCATGTTTATACTTATTCTCCAGGTCTTTCGATTTCCGATGTCGGAAGTATAGAAATTGCATCAAAATCTAAAACTCAAGTTAAGGTAGACATATTTCTGCAAGCTCCCTTTCTACTATAGGAAGATTTAATTCCTACGTATAAGTTATACTGTCTAGAATATGCATCTCTTAATTCAATTCAAGCAAGAATAAATGTTATACATAAGAAAAGGATACAAGAAAATCAAGAAGAGAACATCCTCCTGATTCTACAAGCCATGGAAGATTTGGACCAATTTTTGACCAATCCAAGCTCCTCACTAGTATGCTACATAAAAAGGAAAATTCATCTTTTTTGAATATGATGAAAACATAGTTTCACACCATTTTTTGTATTTCCAAACGCAGAAGTTATTACATACTGAGACTTAGAAAAATACCTTGCTACATAAGTGGTATTTCCAACTAAAGCAAAGAGAAACATAAGAGGATTGACACCCTACAAGTCATAAAAGAAATTAGAGCCTACAAAACATTGAAACAAACACCAGTAGGCACTGATAAATAAAAGTGATTGAATAATCACATGTATTCACACTAATATGTGTCAGACACCAAAGACACCTTCAATGTGAAGTGTCACTGCTACATAGTTTAGAACTTTGTCCAGAGAGTATTAATAAAAATTGCTTCATAAGGGGGATATTTACCATAACCATATCTCAAATTTTTGTACTTGGTAGATAATAAATAAGACCCAAAAAAAGCATATAAACAATCATAGCTTGCAATGGTTGGAGTCTCTCACCTCAAAGTTACCCCTTCTGCTCTGCAAAATTGAAGAAAATTACAGTCAAGTCAATATTGAACTACAAAATAAAGATTTTAGATGATTTAAAAATTTCCAAAAACCAAAAAACAAATATTTCTGCTATTTATATGTTCATTGTCAATTATAGGTTTGTTATTAGTGTTTTAAAAACCGAACCAGACATTAAATGGGCAAGACTTTTAGGTCATGGTTCAACTGTTTTAAATCACTCTAATTGAGATAAAAATAATTGGTATAAAATTGTGGTTGAATAGTTCAAATACAGTTGTAGACAGTTGAACTGTCCAATTCGATTTTTATAACATTGATGACTATAGAGAATTATATTTCATTAATTGATTTCTTTTAACATATATATTTCTAAGTCCTTTACATTGCAAAGTATGTGAGACATAAGAATTTTATCAGAAGAATTTATGATCTAAAATTCAAGAAAATATTAAAAACTCACATTCAAACAAATCTGAGGTAATCTTCCACCCATATATATAACTGCCATTGCCCAACCAAGGTAAATCCCAATGCTAGAGTGTTCTTCTACACCATGAACTGGAAAAGAATGGCCACTAACCTGAAATTTAAGAAATAACAATCGCATGATGGTAAAAATTGAAACTACTCATCCATAAAATCTGCTGATGTGGAATCAGCTAGGTGAATTTATAATATAGAGGTGGTTTATGAAATGACAAAATAATTAAAAAAACAAATCATTAGATTAAAGTTAAAATTACAGGTTTTATGCAACTTAGATAATTTCACATCAACATGTTTTATGAGTTCTCTGTGCGACTGAAAATTGGGGAACTAAAAAATTAAAAATTAGCCTGAATGGCTAACACGTCCCAATTTTTTTATGGGTTGTGCAGGGAGCATCAATAAAGCCTACAAAAAAAGCCAGGTAAACTGGTCAACCCGACGGCCCAACCCATTTTGATATATCAAATAATGAACTTTCTTCTTCGGTTCTTCCCTATGTTTTCTCAAAAGCCCCCAATTTTTGTCTAGATTGATTAATCTGAATGTGTTTTTTTGTTAAAATACACATTCAAATTGGCCAATCGAAACGTGTATTTAAGAGTATAAGGCGGAGAAGAAGCTCATATCAAATATGGGCTGAGTTGATCTTTCTTTCAAGTGTGTAACAAAATTGTGACTTTTGTATTGCATTACCTGAAGAAGCTTTCTCCCAACATAAATCACAAACTCTTGTCTTGGATTTGAGACCACAGAATGAATTCTTGTATCTGGTGAATGAAGCAGATTGATGGCAGCCAGAAAAGTTAATGTTGACACCTGAAAAAGCTAAAGGTGATTAGATTTCAATGCTAGCATTGTCATAGTTATACAAGACTAGTGTAGCAAATAGAAAAGTTTACCAAACACAATGTACTCTTGATCTTTAAAGAAGGTGCTGATTTTGTCAAGACAGATGAAACAAGCAAAGGTTCTTCTATAGGATCCAAAATATGAGAAGAAGATGCCAATCTTTTGGCTAAGATAAATTCTGATTTGGGAGTATAACTCTTTGATAGATATCTTGCTGACCTGATGCATCCAAAAGAAAAGTGTTTATGTATAAGCTACTTCTATAACAAAATATAAAATAAAAATTAAATTGTTTTCATATAAGCTATAAGTTGTTTTTATAAACTACATGTCATAAGATATTTTTATAAGCTCTCTTAAAGAGTTTATTGTGCTATTGAAAGATATTTCTGACAACAACAACCAAACCTTATCCCATTAAGTAGGGTCAGCCACATGAACCAAACGACGCCATAACATTATATCATATAACTCAACACAAACGTAGTTGATCTATGTCATAAAAGTTCAATTAAGTTTCACGTTGGTTGTCAACACTCTAACACAGTCCTCTCCTTTAGCAAAACTAGCATAGGCAGGATTTTACCTATATAGAGGGAATCAGAAATATTTGTAACATACCAAGATATTGATTTGATGCCAACAAAAAAGCTAAAGCATAACAGAACATTTGACATAAACTTCAATGAAAAAAATTAATTACTGGTAGTATGATTGTGTTCCAACATGACTTTTTGGAGCAAGATTAATTGGGGAACTCAAACCAATGTTTGTTCTCTGATCACCATCATTGCCATTTTCAACTCCACCATTGCTTTCTCCATCATCTATTGTTGTGTCAATCTAACAGTGATCAAAATGTTAGAACACAACATGAATATGAACCAATACATTAAGCAATTAGAGCATAATAACAGTAGTCAAAAATTTCGCATGAGGTATTGAACTTTTTTTACCGTGAACTGTTTCTTGCACTTAAGTTGAGGGTTTATGTGTCCATAGTAAGTGGCTTGTAAACAAAGTACAAGTGTTATAAAAGTATACAACTGCACATTAACAAAGAAGGTCTCAGAAGACATATGAAATTAGATTGCAGAAGTTAGATGAAATTATTTACAAGGTCTCAAAAGAACATCTCAATCTTCAGCTAGAGTCTTACCTCTGCAGTATATAGTTGAGTTGGTAGCTGCATAAACAATAAGTCATCCAACTCAGTATAAACCCTTATAATTAACTCAAGTATCATTATACTCTCAAAATAGACATTTGTGTAGTCAATCACGAATTGTGAAAAACAGTGGTTTGTTCAAATTTCAATATGCTATATTGCTATAACACTACTATTCGACAACACTTTTTGCAAAATAGCATATCCAAAATAGAACAGTAGTAATTTTTTCAAATTATGGGATGCTACAGATTAGTCTTAAAAAACATAGCTACTTAAAATCTTCAAGACACACTAATAAAAAAACTTACAGTTGCAGGTTCCAGTAAGCATCCAAAGAGGTTGAACAGATCCCTGCAAAATAAAATAAATTGAATCAAATGTTGAATGTATGTGGATGGAACAACACTGAGACACAGAAACTTTTAATAATTTAAGAAAGTAGAAGTAATAAAATATAATCACATACATTAGTGTCATCAGACACTGAAAATACATTCAATCTGAAGTGTCAATTTTTCACATAACATAACTTCTTTATTCATATATTTCCAAAACAAAATGGAGAAACCTTACAAACTTTGGTGTGAAATGACGATAAGTTTGACAAAATCACAGTAACATTGTGATTTTGTTGAAACTACAAAATATAGCTTCCAAAATCACGATGACACGCAATGATTCTACCAAACACTGTTGTTTCAACCTTGAGGTGGTTGAAACAACATAACACACAAAAAGATAAACAAGATTAAAAATAATAAACTCATAAAAAGGATTAAAATTGAATTACATTAGAATAATTTAAACCGAGAACTTAATTTAATTACCCTATCATCCATGTGAGCAAGAATGTAACAGAGAGACCATGAGCAGATTTTTCTCTGTAGTTTGTGATTAACTGAGGAATCTCTGCAACCATCCAAACAATGACACTAATTACACCTAATGTGATTGAAGTTGTAGTTGCTATATCGCTGGTCATAACCTTTTCAACAAACTGCATTGTGTCAAAGAAAATTGAATCTACAAAAATTACCAAGAATCAATTATTAGTGAATAAAATCAGTTGCAAAATCTCTTATGAAAATGATATAAAGTATTACAACAAAATGATGTGTGATTCTCAAAACATAGCATAAGAAGACAAAGGTGACAAAACAACTAAATAAATAAATTAGTATATCCTAATATCAATAATATGCTGAAAAGTAGCAACAGTAATAAAGGAATATTGAATCTGTACATGTCTTTTTAAAAGTTTATTATATAAAAATAAGTTAATGTCTGTCCTCTACTATTACACCACCAATAAAAGTTTGTATTGAAATTATTCCTGACATTAGACAAATCGAATGGACTGAAGTAAATTTGGACCTATTGATACTCAATCTCTTTCAATCAATTTAAAATAACCTAATTCTTCTAAAGTGAAATGTATTAAGAAAAAAGTGTAAATTAAACAATATGAATGAATGTAGGTAAGATTATCCTCATAATAAACGCACACAACATAAAATCAATTAAATTGTTAGTTTTCATATGATTAAAATTTCAAAAAAAAAAAATTTGCATCCAGTAAAATTTCAGTGGTTATATGATGAATGATTATATCCATTTCTACTTTCTCTAGCAACAT
>JBBPBS010000170.1:4854540-4930699 GCA_037974835.1 Cicer judaicum
ATTTTAAAAATATTTAAAATTTTAACGACTATAAACTTATCATAATGCTTTTATTATATTTTATTTTAGAATTAATTGTAAGTATTATCATACAAGATTTGATATTTAAACTCGGAATATGATCATTAATTTTATAATATCAACATTTCATAATAATTGTTTTTTATATAAATTCACCTATATTTTATTTATTTATAGAAATACAAAGCATGTATGTCCAATACGTTTTTCAAGAGTTGTTATGTTGTATTTTTATTTTTATTTTATAATTTTTGAAATTGAATTCAAATTACTTAATTATTTAAAGTTAAATTTATCAGGTGAACGTTGATTTCTCAATCATTTTTACTTGTCTGTTTCTAGAAGTTAGAATTTGATAAAAACATCACAAAAATAAAATATAGACGTAGCAAGTATTCACTAACTTACTATTTCATATAAGTAAAGCTGTTAATTTGATAAACTATCTAATTATAAATCCCGACCTATATTAGGAGTAAAGCTGTCACAAAGTAATATTTTTATCAATTTAATATCTCACTCACAAAAATGAAGACAATAATTAACATATGCTTCTTAGAGATGATATTTGTAATTATTGAAATTTTAGCTATTTTTAAAAATTGTCCATATTATAATTTCTATTATGATATAACACCAATAAAAAGCTGATACATATACTCCACTATTTAGGTCAAAATATTCAAAGTAATTTTAACTAGACTTTCATTTTTTTTTTAATAACCTTAAAAAAATGAAATGAATAAACATTTTAATTGATGATGATGTTCATTTCTCCAAGATATTATTTTTTGAAAAAAAAAATGCCATTTACTTTTTTTTGCTAAATTGTTACACCACAATTTATCATACAAAATTTGTAATACGTTTCGTCGAATGTTATAAGCTCTCAAATGTGTATTTTTCTTAAATGATCTAAATATTGCTTTACCAAAATTTATCTTATTATTCTATACCAAAATATTGTTTACACCATGTTGAAAAGTATCCATATATATATATATATATTTTATTATTTGACAGATATCATATAAGATTATCTCTGACTAAAAATCCATATGTAAAAAAGAATGTGGAGGATAAAAAACAACTTAGTTTTCAATTTTCAGAAATTGTTGTGTTGTATAGTTTCTTTTGGGCCTTTTCCCTTTGTTTTGGATTTGTTAAGCTTCTAATTTGTGTCTAGGCCTGATTAGTTGGGCCACATTATTCTTAAAAGTTAGTTATATAGTATTGAATAAGATTTTATTCTACACCCCCATATCAAAATTTATCGTTCCCTTAATCTAGATGAAAATATAATTTTGTTATTTATAATTTTTTTTATTTTTTTATTTTTTATTTTTTATTTTTCACCCTTTTTTATAAAATATTCGAAAGTCTCTAATATTTTAAAATGATAATTTCTAAAATTTTTAAAATTTTCGAATAATTCAAAACTTCTGAAATAAAAAATTTCATAATTTCTGAAATTTTCAAACAATTCAAAAATTTTGAAATAAGAAAATTTTGAAACTTTTCAAATTTTTAAAATGTAATCCTTATTTCAAAAGTTTCAAATTTGAAAACTTTTAAAATTTTCCAAATTTTTAAAATATAATTCTTATATCGAAAATTTGAAAGTTTCAAAACTATCAATTTTAAAACTTATTATAAATGACTAAAAATATAAAATTGTATTTTTTATGTATCTTAAGGGAATGACAGGTTTAGGTGTATAATTATTGAAGTTATCTTAATGATAAAAATAAATTATTATATAATATTGAATTTATACTATGACTATGACTCTGAACTTATCAATTTTGGATGTTTTGATTTTTTAAATACTATATTTTAGAATATTTTATGAGTTTGTTTGAAAATAAATTATTATATTTCAGTCGGGTTTTGATTTTTTTTTTATTTTTTTTTAATCAAATTGCACAAAACATATGCGTAGAAATGCTATTAGGTACGCATAATTTTTTCAACCGCAAATGTATGGAACATACACTATAGTACTACTATGTTTAACGAGTGTCCATTGCCATTCCTATTATCGAACTACACTCTAGTTGTCCAACTTTAAATGTGAAGAGTTAAGTTAAAAATTTCACATTAAATTAGATATGATACCAAATGTGTTTATAAATAAAAGATATCTTTTACATTACATTATAGGTCTTTTTTTTTACACTAATTTTTTTTAATGAGGTTAAATTAAACCTAATATAAGACTTAAAAATGATACCAAAACTATCTTGTATGTATTTGACCACTATGATCAAATTCTAGATATTTACTCTTGAGTGTGAGCAGAGAGTATTGATAATTAGATGTAACCCCCACAAATATATTTTTAAGTGGTAGACGTTCTTTACCTTAGTCAAATTTACACGGTTAGCTACATTCACCCAAATTCTTAAACATATGCTCTAAGTAAACTATTGTATTTTAAACAAAAAGGATCATGTTCTTCTATTAATCTATTTAATATTTGAATAAATTTATTTAGTTTATTTAAAAATAACAATCCTAAAGCAATATATATGACAATGAGAAAACATTTTTTTTTCTGTCTCTTTTACTCTCAACCAGGTGATTTATGATTAGTTTTTTAATTTAAAATTATTCATCTACGTCATTTTCTTTTATATGAATAAATAATTTTTATATAAATTTATTTTCTCTCTTTATTTTTGTGTTATTCGTAGGCTAAGTGTGACATTTAATTTTTCTATCTCGTTGTGATATTTATTTTATTCATATTAATAAATTAATTTAGATCTAATATAAACAAATTCAATCAATGACTTCACCAATATGAAACTTACAGATCTAGAATCATAGGTATTTCAATCACTTTAGTTTTGTCAAATTAATAATCATATTTTTATTTTTTACTATTAACTTATTAACTTAGATGTTGTGAGTTTATTTCTAAACTCGTTTTTTTGATTTTTGGTAAATCTTTGTATTATTTTTTTATTTATATATTGAATTAGTGAATATTATTTTTATTAAAAAAATTGAGAGCGAATATTTGAGATTTTGTATAGAAGCTAGTTGGCCCAGAATTGATTTTGATAAAATGGTGGGTACGGTTCTGAGAAAGGGGTGAGAGTGAAATAAGTAGAACCATTGGTTAATATGTAAAGCATATGCCATGTCAATGGTTCAAAGTTTGGATTTGTGAAAGCCACATGAGATGATATATCTATATATCATCACAACTTTATCTCAACTTTAATGTCCCCTCAAATATTAAAAAGAAGAATAAATTAATGACAAGAAAGGAGAACCAATCCATACCCAAAGCTAAAATAACACAACAAAAACCACATGTATAATATAAACTTTATTTATTCATTCTTTTTAAGCCATGAAAAATTGAGTAAAATCTATGTAATTAACTACATAATACAATTATCGTTTTGATAGACTATTTAAATTAATAATTAAAATTGATTAAAATTAATTGTATAAATATATGATTTAAATTTTTTTAATCTCAAATTAGTGGTCGAGGTCATATATCATATGTATATGTGTAATTATTTAAAGGAAGAAATCCAAGTATGAAAAAAATTAAAGGATAGTTTTTCCAAAATAAATGTTAGAGGGTGAAAAATTTACAAATTATTATTTTTTAAATTGTCGTTGTTAAACCTCAATAGAATTAGAAAGTACCTTGTACCCAAAAAATAATAATTAGAAAGTAGGGTAATTGAATCATCGTAAAAATGAATTTATCATGTAAATTAAATTTTTATAGATTTAATTGCAGTTTTGGTCCCTCTATTTCAGTTAATTTGCGAAAATAGTCTCCCCATTTTATTTCTCCTCAGTTTTGGTCCCCCAAAACAGAATTTTACTCTAAAACTTAATGAAATTTCAATTTTTAAAGTCGTACTACACCATTTATGATCATAGATGTAATCTATAATTGTTGCAAATGAGATCTTGAGACATGATATGACTTAAATAAATGCAAAAAAAAAATGAAATTTCATCAAGTTTCGAACCAAAATTCTGTTTGGGATCAAAACTGGAGAAAAACAAAATGGAGGAACTACTTTCGCGATTCAACTATAATAGAGGAATAAAAACTGTAATTAAGTCATTTTTATATTATTAGTATGCGTCAAAATTAATATCAACAATGTAAAATTTCTATAACGCTAAATTCAGTAATACATATATGAAAATTCAATTAACGACACCATAACTAAATAACTTATTTTTAGCCGAATATATTATTTAAAAGTCTTCACGCAAATAAAAATACTTCAATAATATCAAATTATTCAAAACCTAAATCATCAATTTCTCTATCTCTATATAAACTGTTTTAACCGAATAGATTCCACTAATTATTGATTCCACAATAGAGTCTTCTAATTACATTTTTTTTCATTTACAAAATTCACCAAAAATTCAAATTTTATAACAATGGGTGCAGCATCTGCTTGGATATTAAAAGTAATAAAAAAAGATAAATTAAATAATTTAATTTAACTTTTAGAAGAAAGGCTTGGAAGTACAATGTTCCTTCAGATATTATAAAAGCATTCTCAGTGTTTAATTTCCAACAAAAACAAGTTAACAATATAAAATCAAATGTATAACATGTTAGGGTGGCGACCTTGGAAAACAACATTTCCTAATGCTTTGTCTGTAAGTTCCAACTTCATGTCTCAATATATTACTATTCATTTGTCTACACTTCTTCTTCTTTTTTTTTTAATGAAAATTTGTATGCATTTTTTTATTGTACTTAATGTGTATATTATGTGGAATATATTGTATAATATTGTTTCAATTCAAAATATCAAATGAAAATAAAAGTTTTATTTGTGGAGGTTGAATAGCTTAATTGATTTAAATTAAGAGTTAATACCGGAGAAAGATGAAATTAGAGAAAAAATGACAATGCTAAAATTTTATATCTCATATTCTTACAGGTAAAAATATACTAGCAAAAAATGAACTATTGAAAGAAAAATTAAAGATAAAATAATATAAAATTTATTAGTCTGTAATCATATTAATAAACTATGTAACTTAAACTTTGTAGCAAATGAGTTAAAAATAAAGTTTACTTTTTTGTCTCGAATTTTTGTCCTTATAATTTAACTTTGTATTTATTTTGTATATGGGTGTAGATGGTAGAACTTAAGGTGCATATGGATTGCCAAGGGTGTGAAGAAAGAATAAGAAGGGTGATCTCCAAATTAAATGGCAAGAACCGTCCACATTGTCCTCTTATTATTTTTCTTATTTATTTATTTCTTTTTCGAAAGTAAACGCATTTTTTATTTTTGTTTGTGTAATTTTTTTCCTTTCAAATATAATTACCAATTTTCAATTTTATTTTAAAATTGGTTCTATGTTGTTAGTGACAATTAAAAAAACCTAAATGACAAATAAAAAATAGACAAATATAAAAACATCTGAAGTTACATGGATACAAATCAAATAAAAATATATATATTTGATTCGTTTTTTATTTTATTTTTATTGTTCTAAATTCACTTTTTTTTTTCCTGTCTCTTCTCCGTTTGCTATCTCTATTTCTTTTTAACAATTACTAACAATATAGACGACTAAAAAAAAATTTAAACTTACATGGTTAAATTTGAAAAGAAAAAAATTACAAAGACAAACATCAAAATAATGTTAATTGACATTTATCAAACATATATTTCAGCTTTTATTTTATGTAATTTTATCTACCAATAAGATGATTAGTAGACATAGCCCGTTCTAAGGGGACCTCAAATTTATACTTTTGATTTAATTAATATTATTAATTTTTTAATATTAAATTCTTTAGTATTTATAATATAAATTTCATTTTCTAATTTTGATGTTAATTTATTTTTATGGAAATTTTTTTATACTAATTAATCAATAAAAATTACTCGATCATATGAATGTATTTAATATTATTTATAAATTGTTTAATATTGTGTAAAAGGCTTAAAAGACATCTAATTTTATTATTGTATTTTTAAAGAGTTTTATTTTAAATTTTATTTTGGACTCCAAATTTATCGGACTAGTAGACCAATTAATTAATATATAATTTTGTTGTTAAAGAGTGACAACTTTTAGTGTCTTGTTTTCTGAAAGTGTCCATGTATTCAAATTGGCCCCAAATCAATGTTTCAACTTTTTAAAGAATAATAATTCTAACATTTGAGGCCAACAAAAAATTCATCTTTCCACATCAAGTAGACAACATGTGACACTTGTTTAGGTATCCATCCATGTAGAAAATCTAAAGACACCAATGAGTGTTAAGACATATAGTATATAGTTTGTCAGCTACTTTATTACATATTATCAGCAACGCTATTTAACTAAACGACTAATTAATTGTTTCTTTATGCAAATGAATAATTAAGTTGGGAATATGAAGGGAAAAAAAACCTCTTAGCAAATAGTTTTGTCGTTTATATTATTCAACTTGACATAAAGGATTAATATGCATCCATGGAATGCCTAATCTATATTAAAAGAAATTGTATATTCTGTCAAAAAAAATTGTGTAAATTAAATATCACATTTGAAGACTGTATATACCTTACACTATATGTAATCAAATTAACACGAGTTATCATCATTTAATTGGAACCAAAATGTGTTAATTCTTAAACAATTGATTTTTGCAATCTTTATGTTTTTTAGGCTTTGTTAGCTTTATTTTTTTTAGGCTTTGTTTCGAAGTTAGAAGGAGAAGGAAGATAGAAAGGGAGAAAAACCTCTAACCTTATTTTTATTTTTGTGTGGTCACTCTAGAGTTGACCTAGGGCTTTGAAGTTATTAGTCTTTGGCTGAAACCTTTGAGATACACTAGATTTTGATTTTATATATATATATTGTGGCATGAAAATATTGATAGGTTGAATTAATGCAGGTGTTGATAGCTTGGAGATAGACATGAAAAATCAAAAGGTAACAGTTATAGGGTATGTGGAGAAAAGCAAGGTATTAAGGATCGTGAGAAGAACAGGAAGAAAAGCTGAGTATTGGCCATATCCTTATGATAGTGAATATTATCCATATGCTTCCCAATATTTGGATGAATCTACTTTTAAATCTTCATATAATTACTATAGACATGGTTTTAATGAGAATGTTCATGGCTATTTTCCTGATCAAGCATATTCAACTGTCCCTGATGAAACAGTCTTTCTGTTTAGTGATGACAATGTTCATGCACCTTGCACCATCATGTAGTAAATGATTATGTTTTTTTATTTTCTAGCATTTACATCTTACACTTGTAATCTATATTCAATGAATTATATCTTGTTCTGAAACTATATATAGATATTGTCTCCTACGGCCCTGAAATTTTGAGTGCCCTACATATATATATAAGTTTTGATCTTTTGGTTTTTTATTTTTACAAATCATTAATAAGATTTTTAATCTTTTTTGTAGCATAATATTTTACAAATAAGATTTTTAACAACATCAATTTGAAAAAGTTCTCTTAGAAAATACAATAATATCAGAATATGTGATATTATTCTATTCTATAAGTTGTGCAAGCATTTTGATAAATAATTAAATATCTTAAAAAAAATTAAAAAAAAAACTCTATCGTTCAATATGATTTTCATTCATCAGCTGTTAAAAGCTCAGACAACTTTCTACCAAAAAGGTTTGTTATTTACATATATGGAAGGGGGGAGTGATTAAAAGTGTTGTATCAACCAGTACTGCCTGATAAGTCGCCGGAAAGTGCACTTCCATATGAAACTGATCCGGTTTGTGAAGTGCTGCCGGCTCGAGCTTTCTGGTACTGTCGTATACGGAACGCGTCTCGAGGAAGTGGTTGGCTTTGGACAGTTGTAGTATCATCATCCTCTTGCCCTAAAAATTATAATAACAAATATCAATCAGAGTAAAATGGACTTTTGATGTCAAAACACAGAAGAAAGCTAAAATATTGGTATTTTACTGGCACTTTGGATTAAAAGCGTGTCCAATGTGTAATATTGACGATGTGATTACATTCAATCACTTCGATTATCTCAAACTATTACAATGTCTACATGTCAGGTTAGTGTTGTGTCTGTCGTGCATGCTTCATAGGCATAAAGTTTAATCAAAATGGATTAAGCACTTACCGTCTAATTCTTTCCTTTTTCCATATTGTTTTCTATTGGTTGGTTTATGAGATAAGCCAGTTTGAACAGGGTGAGAGTGAGACTTGCTTGAACCAGAAAGTTCACTTGTAGCAGGAGCAGCAGCACCTACTGGCAATTGTGATGGAATCCCAGTCTTCCCACCTATTGGAAGGTCGCTCTGCAAACAAATCGAAAGCACAATATCCACATTTGGTGTTGGTCCTGCAAATGTCAAAACACAGTTTGTCGACGGCATTTAGATACAAATAATCAGCAAGGAACAATATCACTCCTGGTAACTCAGAAAAACATGATAAGTCTAACATAACTATTTTAAATAGCCGTGCACTTTGCTTTCAACATTCTTTCTACTAGTGTGCAAAACAGGCACTAATCTGCCTGTCTTTCCCTTTTTATTGTGCTAAAGTGTGCACGTATTATTTTTGTATTTCTTTGTATAATTTTGGTTTTTATTATGTGGGATTGTAATACACTCCTTTGCATAATGAAATAGTTTAATACCAAAAAAAGGATATTGCTTTTGTATATTGTTATAGATTATAACACTTTCTTGAAGATCCACATGTCTTCTAAACCCAAAAAATGTAAACAAGACTCATCCTTATTCATCCATCACAATTCTACACGTAAATTGATACTTAGAGCAAGAAAATTTCAGACTCGGGTTTTGTGAGTCCTTGTGGCTGCACGCAATCACATGATCACAGTCATCCGATCAAGATTGAATGGCTCATAATTCAAAGTTAGATTTTTGTTTTAAAAAAACAAAATCTATCTTTAAATATGAGCCGTCCAATCTTTGATCCAACGGTCAAAATTGTGTGATCGCTGCAGTCAAACTGCACTCAATCCAAATCTGAAAATTTCCAGAGTGACTTGCAGTATATAGCAATAAGCATGGATTAATAAATTAAGATAGACAAGCAAAAGCCTCACAGTAGCAGAAATTCCAGAAATATTGTGCACTGTTTAAAATTGGCAATAACAATCTTACAGAAGAGGGCATTAATTAGACAGCAACATCAGAATTGAAAAAGGAACAGAGAAGAAAAAGGAAAATAAATGTAAGCACCTCGTTGAAATGCATGTTTCTAAATTGCATATAAAATAGCGGGGAAAAACACTGGATGATTGACATGGGATCATATTTAACAGAAATATTGAAAATTACCCTCAACTGCAGGTAGGTTTGCTAAAAATGCTACCAAAGCAGGTGGTGTAGCTTTAAGAATTTCATCAAA
The DNA here is from genome assembly GCA_037974835.1 of Cicer judaicum. NCBI lineage: Eukaryota > Viridiplantae > Streptophyta > Magnoliopsida > Fabales > Fabaceae > Cicer > Cicer judaicum. The sequence continues at coordinate 4,863,950 of JBBPBS010000170.1, forward strand.
TGCATTTGTTCCAGCACCTGTTCCTGGCAATTCAATCAGACAGTTGCACGTAAGAAAGTTAACAAGCTATCGTTTTTACATTGTTCAGTTAGAAAAATGAAATCATAACTCATTAAACAAAACAATAATAACTCCAACCCTAAACCTTCATATTCAAAAAACAAAACCATGAAGGTGTGAGAAATTAAAAGAGGAATTGAGAATTCCAGATTTGATTTTCATTACGAAGGATTTTTGAGTTCACAACAGTATTTATACATGAAAATGAAATCAAGCTAGTGCTACATGCCGTTAAATAGAGTTTAGTCCAAACATAAAAGTTCAAACCATAGTGTCAGAATATAAGGAAGTATTTCAAAATATCTTAATATTATGTTAGAGTATAGTAGTTTATTTCATAAGACAAGTTTCTAATATTAGAGTATCTTAGGATATAATAAAATAAGACACTCTAATATTACTAAGTCTTACACGGTAAACTACAATATTCTTTTTTGTCGTAACCATCCATTTTCTGGGGGAATGGGATCCTAATAATCCCGAGTTCAGTCGGGAGTTAAGTAAAATCTGGCCAATAATTGTTTCAGCCAAGATTCAAATTCGAGTTCCCTAGAACGATTCATTTTTAACTAGAGTTCATTAATTCCTTGAGCTCAATCACTTGTATTCGAAGACTGAATGAGTAGTAACACAAGAAAAAAGAACTAATCACCAAAAACTATTCAAATTTCAAACAGGATGTGTTACCATACCAGGATTATGCTTTGGATCATATACCACCATCTTTGAAGTATCAGGATAGACAACCTTAGATGACATAGTTGAAGTGCTTGCAATAGATCCCTTATCTGCACTAATTGTGTATCATTAACCACAGAATAAGAAATATTGAGAAACCAAGTGCAAGAATGAATAGAATACCTATAAAAGTTGTTCCATTAAGCACAAGAGACTTCTCCACTTTCTTATTGATATTTTTGGCAAGCCACTAAAGAGGTAGAAATGAAAATGAATTACTATATAACACAAATATAAACATTGAATAATTTAAATAGTCGCTGCGTCTAGTTTTTCGATAAACTAACAACTGGTACCTCTTGCCGGGATAAATGATCAAGATCATTAGAAGAGCACGGCCATAGATCCATGAAACTATAACGTGATACAACATCTTGCAGAGAACTCTCTAATGCTGCAGTTGCATCTTCACCAGTTCCAGAAAGCGCTTCTTTCCTTCGTTGCTCAACCTACATATGATACAAGGATAAATTATCAAATCAGCTTACCGCCATGTACTAGTAATATCATAATTGTACCCTAGAGTAACTTAGGTTATCTTAGATATCTTAATTTTTTTCGTACAAGGATTTTCTTTCAAATGTTCCACAATTGCAAAAAAGTAAAAATTTGACAAGCCTAACTAAGAGCCTGCTGCAAAAGAAAGAACTTGATATAGCAAGGTAAATGTTGTATTGAAATAAATATGAAGGTACTACCTTCAACATGCTAGCAAGATCTCCATAAGTTTGCTCAAATTGAGTGAACCTTTTCCAGACCTATAAGTGAGATTAGTTACAACCACTAAGGGACCAGGAATTTATTTTAAAGGAACAAGGAAATAAGAGTCAATGCCAACCTCAACAGATTCCTCTGGAGGAAGTGAACTCAATGCCCTCTCAAATAAAGCACGTATATTTTGGTCATCATTCAAACGTGTCAAGAAATCAGCATATCTGAAACATCGAGAAAATATGATTAGTATTCAATCACTATTTTTCGGTAGGAAAATAATTATTGTTAAGAGAAACGAAAAAAGTGCAACTAGTGAGAGGATAATCTATCCTCCAAAACATAAAGTTAAAAACAACAAGCAGAAGGATCTGAAGTATCAAATTTAGTAGAAAAAGTAACTGATACTAGTGGATGTATGTCAACAAGATCCGTTACAATATAGTGCAGACATCAAAAAGAAAATTACAAAAGTAGGTTTAGTATGTCAAGTTGTCAATTATATTGATCTCAACAAGGTGAGTAACAAATTTTTGTTGTGTACAGTTTGGCATGAAAATGTGAGACTAATCACTTGAACCTGTTCGTCAATGTTAGCCTATCAAGTGGTTTAAGTAGATAATATTGTCAATTTTACTTAATTCTAGGTTCAAATAATGTTTTTTCTTGGGTTTCAGTTAATGTCCCCCCTTGCTCCTTGCAATGTATTATTTTTCTGGTTATTAATAAATTTAGTGGCTTGCAGCAAATGATGGCGGTAGCTGAGGTGCCAACATAGGTGGAGCTTGGGGCGTCAGTAATCATAGTGATGCTTTGGCATACCAATTCTGGTTTTAAAAAGTGGTAGATAGATAATGTTGTCATCACTAACAATGTCCAGCAGATATCCAAAATCTTCAGTGACATATCATATCACTTCAAGATCAAAGATTTAGACAAAAGTGCATTTTAGGGATTGCAGTTGAAGAAAACAATACTCCAATATTGGCCTAATACATTCAAGAAAGCACTGCAGAATAAGATTAATTAGAGTTGAGAGAAAGTAGAACTCACTCAAGAATATAAACAGGCTCATGCATAAAGCGTTTTAATCCTGCTTCAAAAACATTATGAGCCATCTGCATGGATAATCCGAATTATTTTCTAGAAGTTAAAACTATGTATGTAAGACTCCAAGCATAAAAAATATTTTGTTAAATTCCATGAAGGATAGAGCAAGCAAGAAACAGAATTGTTGGTGATGTTTCCTTATTTTAATTTATTCTGAGACACAAATTCAAATACACACATAATCATGCATAAATAAAGGAAATAGTAAGACCTTAGGATCCTTGTCGAGACAGAAGGCCATCGTAGCGTAAGCCACATAAACTTGATATGTACAAGTTGGGGATTTGCGAGCATCCAGAAAGTACTTCCTAGCAGATTCAACACCTTCAGTTCTTCTTAGAAAACGAATGAACTGTAGCATGAAACATACGTCATATCTTTTGCATGGAAATCTATCAACAATTATCACAATAAACTGCATCAGTTACTTAACATTCTCAATGTAGAAAAGTTATAGCAGAGGAAAAAGATGTGTTTTTACACACATTCAACTTCTATTAATCAACTTTAATGAGGATAGAAGGCATGTGTGTGGAATCCACCGATAGATAAAACGTATGGACAACAATAATTTTCAGACAATTTACTGATTTTCAAAACATTTTAAAAAATTGATCATGCCATGCAGCAGTACCTTAAGACTTACTCCTTTGGAATTAAATATAAGCAAAAAGTATATTTTAAAATTTGAAGTATCTGGTCTAAATTTTATATCAGATACTTTTCAAATACCATTTTTTCTTATAGTTCACTCTGGAGGGAGTATTTATGATTTTCAAAGTATCCAACACTACTATTGAGCATATTAAACAAACAATTTCACATACTTGAATATGTGCAAGTGCAGTTGCATTATCACCATCTCCCAAAAGGTTTTCATATATTTTCTTTGCAGCCTGAAATAAAACACAGAAACAGAAATCCTTAAAGATTAAAAATAACCAATAAAGACAAGAAAGTTGAAGCATAAAACTTCATAAGTGGCCAGAAAAGATTAAGTAAAAGTTTCTCTAAATTGAGCAAGTGAATATACTTGAGTTGAAGCATGTATGTTATTTTTTATTTGATTATTAATTGATTTTCTCTATTAATTTTTGTAAAAACATATATTATTTATGCGATATATATATATATATATATATATATATATATATATATATATATATATATATATATATATATATATATATGATGTTATTTTATCATCGCTTTGTTACTCCTACTATATTACACTAATACCAAATTGAGAAGAGACTAGAAAAGATTTAAGAGAGGTTTCTGTGAATTACTTGAGTGGGAGTACTCAACATCAATTATACTCCTTTCATCCCAAAATATAAGCAAAAATGAGTAAAAAAATATGATGTATTTAGTCCAAAATCCAATTTTTACTTATGTTTTGCGACGGAGAGAATATATAAAATAGAATAAATAAATGAATAAATTTTACATTTAAAAGAACAATAGTAAAAATTAAACAATTTCTTATGACTAATTTTTTCAATAATACAATGAAAAACTAATAACTCCCAAAAAAATTAATCACTATCATTTCCATCACATATATCCAATGAGTAATACCTGAATTGCTCCACGGGATTCCTCTAGCTCTGCATAAGCATACCGTAGCATTTCCGAATCTGTCCACAAATGAAATGACAGAGCAAGGAAATGAAAGTTAAAAAATGTAAGGTCAAGTAAGGCACATTAACGTAAAATTAAGAACTACACCACACTCAACAAAAGGATAACAATAGAGCCTTAACTGATATTAAGTATTTACCAAAGATTAAAGGTTTTCACAATTAAAGGAAATATCTATCAGAAACAGAGCTTCGATGGAGTAATCACATAGAGACTCAAGAAAATGTTGTCAAAAAAATTATATCTGAAAATTAAGCAGAATTAACAATAGAAAAAGTGCCACAAACCAGGAAGAGCCTTCAGAGACCTTTGAAATACTTTGATTGCAGCATCTATCGAACCACCTTTAGCATGCCATGTAGCATAGTCATACCATATATCAGGATAATGGTACATATACATCAGACACTGAATACCAGTGAAACACAGTAAGAAATTCCATAAATAATAATAAATAAATATCAACAAAGTAAAGCACATGGATGATGGTGTTCCTATTCCCACTTCTTTTACAAGTATTTTAATCACGAAAAAAAATATATGCTTATGCAGACCATCACAGATTCACAGAATAGAGAGATGATGAATATATCAATCGCAAGTCAATATGGAAGAGTGGCAAACCATATAACTGTACAAATATATGTTAAAAAAAACACCAATAATGCATAACCAATCCAATAACTCCGAAAATGAACAACAAAGCGAAATTAGCACTGAAGATTTATTTGCCAACATTCACTCATCACAACGAATTAAATTAAGATGATAATGAATGTTTAGAAATCACTGCTAAAAGTAGATATGTACAACAAAGAAAAATAAATTTGCATGCACATTAATTACTTTTTTTCCATTAATACCCTCAGTTATTGTTCCTCAATCTACCTAACTACTCCGCTTACTACTTCATTAATAAGTATTTTAGTCAATGAAGCTTATTTTATCATAGAAACTAGTACACTCATTGATTTTTTTTAAAGTGTACATAACCTTACTCGACAATTAATATGAAACAAAGGAAGTATTTTACATGAACATGATTTTTCTTCATATTATTGAAAAAAGTGACACTATTTAAGTGATAAAAAGAAAGAAAACTATATTTCCTAGTACCTGCTCATAAGTAAATATAACTCGTTTGTTGGAGGAAGCAGTGTCTATTCTCTGTGGATTTCCTCTGAAATTAAGAAGTTAGATAAATCAATGAGAGGAAGGCACTAGGTTCATCTAGCAATCATTTCAAAACGATCAGTTTGGTCAAAGATCAACTCTCCCGAAAGCTTAAGTTGTTAGATAGAGTCTCGACTCAAGAATGGTCAAGAGTCAAGACTGCAACATGTTGATTGTCATTGATATTTATGTCTATTCATTCTTTCTCTGTTTTCTTGGATCTGTTTTTCATAGCTTGCATAGATAGAACAGAAACAGTATTTATTATTATTTTCAAACTATAGGTTTAACGGATTCTCAATTCTGTATATAATTGAATTATACAAATTCAAATTAATATCAGTTTTTATGTGTTTCAACTCATTCTTTGTCTCCCCATTCATAATAAATAAATTAAATATAAGCACGGATAACGTAGATTTGCGCGTTTCAACAGTTAAACTTAAAAAAGTTAATTTTAAGAGAAAGAAATAAAAAAAAGGATGCATCATTCTTACTTTTCAAAAGATAGAAGTCTCTTCCATGCCATCCACTGCATTTCTTCCTGTCAGAAGTAACAAACACATAAAACTTATTATGATGTAATGAGAGATGTAAAAACTATTAATTTGTCCATTTTACTTCATCTAATATCTTAATCTTTTAGAATAGTTGGCTTTAATATGATATTGGAGCCTCTATGACTAGGTGGTCTAGAGTTTGACACTCAACACTAGCCATTCTTCTAATGAAAATTGAATTTCAGCGTAGTCGGTTTCTTTGAATCTAATGGACTCTTATGTGAGAGGCTATGTTGTTAGATATATAAAAGTATAAAATCATCCATTTACTAATAGCTCAAGTTTTTTTATAGTTGGTCCATGTTTGAATTTGCTTATATTGGAGCCAAAAACCCTTTTTTAGCAGCTTCTTTAGAGAGATTTTGGAGGAAAGTTATTACCATTCCAAAACAATTTATTTACAGAAATGTAATTTCTTGATGACACAATAAGTAACTAGTGACTAAAGCATAAAGCTCCATAGCCCATATAAATGTGTTGATGTCTCAGAGTTGTTGAATAACTTCTATAGTGGCACAATAACGCTATAGTGTAGTGGAATTTGAACAAAACACTATTGCTCCGGGATGCGCTATTTTGTACAAAATGTTGTCAAATAGCGGCTATAGTGGCGCTATAGCACTGTTGTGTAGCGCAATTTGAACAAGTTGCTATTTTCCGTGATTGACAACATTGTGGTGTCTTCTTGACAGATGTTGAAAAGAATAAAGGTGCTCTTTGTGTCAAATAGCGGCTATAGTGGCGCTATAGCACTGTTATGTAGCGCAATTTGAACAAGCTGCTATTTTCCGTGATTGACAACATTGTGGTGTCTTCTTGACAGATGTTGAAAAGAATAAAGGTGCTCTTTGTGTCAATTTCCACCCATATGTGGGATCCCCAAAGGAATTAACCCATTTGAGGCCCAGCAAGCGAGGACTTTTTTCCTGCGATGACGGGGATGAGGATCACAGACCCCACCCCGCGAGGTTTCTGTTTCCAATATATATATATATATATATATGTGTGTGTGTGTGTGTGTATAGTATTTTTTACCAAGTAATCCAAAAAAAACTATACAACCCTTATTATTATGAGTTTTTAGGCATATATATATTTTATTCCAAATTTGTTGAATTTTAGTTTATGAACTATGGGGTCACGCAAGTATCCATGGGGATCCGCGGAGATGAATGGGGAGAAAAACTCCCTGAGATGGGGAATGAGGACGGAGACGGGGATGGGAAGCAAAATTGTACTCCCTATTCCATTGAAACCCTAGTTTAATCAACCTATTCAGTAACTTTTAAAAACTAAATGACAATCCAACTAAATATCAAAGTTTACTTCATGTTTTACTTTCATACATAGCTAACTACTACAAACCAAGACCCTCAAATCAATATCAGCGACACAAAATAAAAGAACATCAAGTTGCAATTTCATCAGCATTTTTAACTAGTAGAGCCCTCTTTCCAATACTTTACTACCGCAATTACATCTTGTTTTTAAAGAGCCTTAATGGCATACTTTCACTATACAGAAATTGCTAGCAATTGATAAACAATATTTGCAAAGGAACAGAAATTTGCCTTGTAGGACCCAGTTGGTGGTACAGCAAGCATATTCCAATCAATTTCATCAAAATACTTCTTCCGCTCCCTGTAAACTGCCCTCGCACTATTGTATTTTGGTTGATATTCAGATATCAGTCCTTTAGCCTGCAAAACACCTTATCATCAAAATGTAATTCTTTTGAATTAGAATATTCTTATCTAACACAGTAACGCCACAGAAAAAACAACAACAAACTCACAAATAAGTATTGTCAGATCGAGTATGAAAGCAAGACCAATATATTACCAATTGACGACTAACAGAATTTTCGAAATTTTCATAGTCTTTCCAAAGTTGTTCAATATGATGGGTAGGAGTAATAATAGCCCTCTGATAGACTTTCCTCACAACAGTCATCCGATGTGATTCTTCTTGTGCATGTACAGTCTGCAATTGAATTTGACCCAAAAGAATTGAAAAGTGATCCCAATTTATGCACCAAGAATTGCAGAAAACACAGACTATTAACTAACCGGCAATGATTTTAGAAAGGCTATGTACTCCATCCACACAGGGCCAGATGCTATGTCTGCTCCTGTTAGCACATCATCGGAAAGATGGATCAATATACATTATTATATATAATGTATATTATATATAAATATATAGGCACATTAATGGTTTCGTATCTAATACTCCTTCTCAAATAAGAGCCTCTTAAGCTTGAAGCTTGATACTGCACAGACGGACCCTACTTTGTGCTGAAATCTAACTTTTATTTAGAGTGTGGAAGCAACGAGGATCAAACTTTGGACACCACGGTCATAGAAGTTGGAATACTATGTTGTGAACTAACTACAGCAAAAGTTTAAAATATTGGAAGAAAGGACATAAATGGTTTTATATCTCACACGCTGCATTAAAAACCAAGTTTTCAGTAAAACCACTTTAAAATTTTCGGTTTTCTAAACCAAGCTTTCAGAAAAACCGCTTTAAAGTCTTCAAGTTATCTTTTACTGGTATCAGTCTCCTAAAATTTTCTTCAGTCTTTCGCCTGCCCCTTCAATTGACCTATGTTTTTATCCACTTTTCCCAATGAGGCCCCTACTAGAATTCATGTCATGTGACCAAACCACCTAAGGTGAGTATCCATCATCATCTACTAAATATAGGTGCTACAATCGTCCAAAGAAAACTGAAATACAAAACTAATGGGAAACAACTTACCAACATAGTTGAGCATAAAATCAAAAGCTTTTCTTGTCTCTTCTTGACCTTCTGTCCCCTTCTTGTCATTAACCTTTCTAATGAAACGAATGTAAGACCGCCTATAACATTTGGAGCAGCCCACTAAAGTAAGCATACCAAGTACCAACTAAACTCTAATATACCAAACTGAAAATATGTTTACTCATTTTGCTTGAATAGGTTTTTATTCATACAACCAAAACATTTCAAACAACAACAGGTCCAAAAAGGGAGTAAAAGAAACTAATACACCACCCATTTCCATAATAAGATTAAGCAAACAACATACCAGAGAGGAACCTGAAGACAATTCAACAAACACCGACTAAAAATCTGTTTGACAGCATCATCATTATTTACAGTCATGTGTGCCTCCACATACTGCTTCCAAAACTTGGCCTGGACACAAATCCAAATAAGCATCATCAAAAACAAATCCCATAATTGTAGAACCTTCCAAAATCACTCACAGAAGTAGTTCCCTATAAAATACACTCATAACCACATATCTCATTTCCACACAACCAAAGAACTCAACAAGAATACTCACAGCTGTTGGAAATAAATGCAGAAGCTGCTCGTATATAGGTGTGGCCTCGGCAATAGGCAAAACCTAAACAACAACAAAGAAACAACATCATCAATGAGCAATATGAACAAAAGGTCAAAGAATTACAAGTTAGAAACAAAAACAGAAGCTGCAAGTATATATGTTTGTGGCCTCTTCAATAGACAAATGCTAAACAACAGAGAAACAACATCAATTAGCAATAAAAACAAAAGGGTCAAAGAACTGAAAAAAGATGGAAACAAACAAAAACAGAAGCTGCTCATATGTAAGGGTTGTGGTGTTTGAGATACTCAAATATTAAACAACATCAGTGAGCAATATGAACAAAAGGTTCAAAGAATTGCAAAAGGATGGAAACAAACAAAAACATAAGTGGCTAGGATATATCACTATTGTCAATAGCAAATAGCATATCACAAAAAATAGCGGTTTTTCAAGTTTCAAATTCTACTTGGCTACATTGTTAAAGTGCTGCTATAACCGCTATTTAACAACACTTTGTACTAAATTATGTATCACAGAACAACAGTTTGTTAAATTCCACTGCACTATAGTGCCAGAGCCTATAATTTTGCTATTTGACAATACTTTGTATAAAATTGTGTATGACGAAACAATAAAGGTTTGTAAAATTCCACTACACTATAGTGCTATAGCCTACAGCGCCACTATTTGACAACACTGGGATGTATAAGTGTGACCTCAGCAATAGACAGAAGCTAAACAACAAAAGGGTAAAAGAATTGCAAATGAAAAACAAAAAAGAAAAAAAAATGAAAACTTGTTAACTCGGTAAAAAAAAAAACCTGAGCCTCATTTGCCAACAATTCAGCGGATTCAACATTGTACTTGTCAGTCATTGCCTTGTCCCTGCCCCTGGTTTTATCCTGAAAAAAAAAACAGAAAAAGGATCAATTTTTGTGTGCATATCGAGACACGGGGATGGAGCGAAGAGGAGGAAGATGAGTAATACCATCATGTGTTTGATGATGGAATGAAAGACGGTAGGAAGAGTTACGTGTTCATGTGAATCGATTGGGATGAAACTGTTAGAAAGCGTGTGAGCGAGACGCAGCGAAGGTGTTTGTTTTATTGTGAAGAAGAAGAAGAGGAAGTAGGGAGTAGCTTTGTTTGAAGTAGACAGACAAGAATTGGATTGAAGATCGATCGACTCACAAGAATGAGTACGCGAGGAATTCTGTCTTCTTGTGTTCAAACCAAATTTTGTCTTATTGTCGCCCCTCTTACATTTTTGGTTCAATTTTGTATATTGATTTTGATATTTTAAATGGTATTTAGTACAATTAGTTTTATGTTCAAAAGAGATTAAAATCTTTGCACAATCGATTATATTTATTTTTTTAGTTTATAATTTTTCGTACTAATTTGTAATTGATCGTTTACGTAAAATAATTTTACACCAACTGTACATCATCTTTAATCTCTTTTGATTCAAATTTAAAATTATAATTTAAAATTATAGTATGTAATTTTGGTCTTAGGTTTTCAATTTAAAATTGTAACTTTTGAGTCTTAATCAATATAAATTTTATATTAAATTTGTTGTTTTACTCACTTTTATTAAAATAAATTCAAATATTTATTATTTTATATTCAGTTTATTTTAACAAATAAAAGATATAAATTTATTTTAATAGCTAAGGTAGAAGAATGATTATGTTCAATAACATATTAATGATATCAATACTATTAATTACTGACGTTGCAAACACAACTCACTTTTCAATTATACAAATTAAATTTTTTTTACACTATGTAATTTTGGTCTTAGGTTTCAATTACTAAAATCTTATATGATGTCAAATTAAATTCAAAATTTTCTTGTTATCTGAGTTGTATTTTCATGTACCATTAGTATATAATAAAATTTTATATTGTAGGTACATTACATTTAATTAAATATGTGATTTTAGAAATAATTATAATAAAAATTAAATATTGATGATTACAATAACAACTGTAATTGAAATTGTAAAAAAATAATTTTTTAATAGTGTATATAAATTAAATTAAATTCATATTTTATATTTAAATATTATTGCAAATTTTGTTTAGAGTGGTGTTTTATGTGCTATGCATGGGGTTGTACTTTCTCTAATTTATATTTTTACATGTGAGATGAGGTTCACAAATGATTGATTGTCCAGTACAACACCCTCCTTTATTATGCACAACATCTCTAATTTTTGTGAAATCCATTTTAATTCTCATATTTTGGTTGAATGATTTACCCCTTGTTATGCCTCCATAGATGTATTTTTTTTAATCATATTTGCATCATATTTTGCCGATTTCGTAATACTAAGGGTTCAAGTAAGAAAGATATAATGAATGTAAGAAAGTTCTGGAAAAAAATTAATTTATGGTTTACTCTAACTTTAGACCATATTTTTAGTATCTCCTTATTTTTCAAATACAAAGGAACTAAACAAATTAAAAGCTCTCTTATACGAGCAAAAAATGATACCCATAAATCACTAATTGAGCAATTTGCGGTTAATTTATTTTCTTATGTGTCATTAATATAGTTCTACTATTAAGCTTGACAAGTCAAAATATTGTTTTGTCAAGATTAACCTTAGTGCACATACATAACATGATAAAACCTAAGAGTGGGTCTTCAAATCTGTGAAGTATATGTTGTCTCTACATTCTCACAATGAAATACAAAAATAGGATTGTAATCAAATTACACATTCAATTTCTTTAACATGTACAAGTATAGGTTCTGCATTGGCTCCAGATTCTGTGCAGTCAGAAAAAAGAACACAGTCATTCGGTTAAAGAATCTCAGTAGTTGGATCAAATTCTAATGGCTCTTATTCCACAACTTCAACAAGACGACCTTAATATACAACTCATAGTGTCAGCCATCAGATCTTCATTTGTCGGCCTAAATCTGCGATGGCATCTGTGCAAAGAATCCAGTTTCTAGTCCATTGCGAGACAACAAAAGGTATAGACTACTGACAGAAGAACAGCCCCACAAATCAACACTATCCTTCCGATCAATCTCCAAAACTGAAAGCTTCCATCATTCACAATTTATGAAACGCGAAGAAGCATTTGGGTGCCAAGTGAAGCGAGAGCAGAGAATTGAATCAAGGACGTTTGTTCATGTTATCTTCTTTATACGCCTTTGTTTTCTCAATGGTATTCATGGCTTCTTCAAAAGATTTCTGTGCGCAAAATAAAATTACACAAGTGTAAAGGAACAAGTTAGTATTGCTGCACATAAAGTTAATGAGGGAAGCTTAAAATATTTTCACACAAATTTCAAAGAATAAATTAGTAATCACTTTTTTTTTATAGACAAAAGCAAAACTGTCAATAGGTAACTGAAAACAATACTGGAAAATGCATAATCATCTGCTTCCATGCTATAATACCAACAACAACAAGTCTTATCCAACTAAGCAGGGTTGACTACATGGATCAAACGACGTCATAACATTCTATCATATAGCATACATATTTCCAGCTCATTAATCTCTAGGTTTTTCCTAATAGTTTCTTTTATAGTTTTTCTAGGTCTTCCCCTGCCTCTAGCGATTTGATGACCCTCCATTGTCTACTCTCCTTACTGCCATCTACAGGTCTCCTCTCCACATGTCCAAACCACCTAACGTAGTCATTCCTAATCTTATCTGGCCTAGTCTTTCCACAGATTCAACGCAATATATTCGCATCTCTGCTACAATACCAACTATCAAAATTGATATGCATAGGAAAATGAAACAACAGCAATCATTAAGCTGCGATGTGGTATTTGAACAATAAAAAATACAACAAAAATAAAGAGAAAATCAAAAGCTTACCCCAGAATTTTGCATCTTCCATAAGGATTCTCCACTTGTATCAATGACAATCATCACACCTAATATAGCTCTGGACAAGAATCTTCCATCAGGTTATCAGAAAAATAATTTTAAAACAGCAGCTAAACACTTGATAATTATTCGTAGATACAGATCAATGACCGAATTCGGGTATCAATAATTTAAGGAATTTTTCAAAGCCAAAAATGGTGGGTATGATAAATTGGAACTTGAGTTCTATGTGCTTTTTACTTTCTGTATTTTCTTCAACAAAAATACTAAATATGTTAAGCTGATGCAAAGTGTTTTGAAGTGCCAAGTAAACAATATTATTATGAGACTCGATGTCATGATTGGTTAGTTATCAGTTTTCATGAATTACAGGTTATTGTGAAGGTGATAGAATGGAACATTATCCTAGTGATGCTACAAACCTGTTTTCATTTAAACTTGATTATTTTAACAATATTATTTTGTCGTTGGAGTTTTAACAATTTTCAAGTATCAATCCACGATGGGCCGCTTATCATATTAGTCCACCTTAAAATTAGTCTTGTCCTTTAACATTTGAAAATTACAAAACTAAATGTTTCTCTTGTAAGTAATTTCACAGACCAAACTATCTAACAGAAAATACATTTGAAGCACCAAACAAATTAAGGAGAACAAGTTCAAGGACCCAACTAACTAACAAAAAGACATAATCAATTATGCTTTTATAATTTTGATAAATTTTAAATATTATAGATCTTTTAGATCCCAGTATAGTTCTTTTGTTGTTTCTTAGCTCCCCAACTTAACTACATATGGGGGGACTCAAAGATTATAGCTGTAGAGTATCTCGCATATTTAAGGACTAAAATAGCTTACTTAAAAAAAATGTAAACCATTATTTTAATCCCTGAAAGTGTAAGGCATTGTCACTTTGGTCTTTGACTCAGCGAAAACTCAAATTAGTCATCGATTTGTCAAAATGTCAATCAATTTAATCTCTTACCTTATAAGGATCATGGACTATTTAGACGTATTTTTGATGAACTTTTATGATACTAAATTATAATTTTCAGAAATTATTTTGATAACCCAAAGACTAATTTGAGTTTTTGGGTAAGTCCACCACTTTCAAGGACTCATAAAATGGTGGTTTGGCAAAAACAATTAAACCACAACAACAAAAGGAAAGTGAATTACGCTGCAAATCCAAGATTGAGAAGAGAAGATCTCGCCGTCAAAATCCGAAAAGCAAGTTCAAACTTCGACGCAAAACCACCACCGGATCCCGACCTAGTTTTATACTCATAGCTACGCCCACTTCTACCGTATCCATAACCATACTGAGAATAATACTTTCCATTACCAGCACCACTTTGTTGACCGGAACGCCACCGGTAATTAAAATCGGCGCGTTTCCGATCATCCATGAGAACTTCGTATGCTTCAGAAACCTGTTTGAATCGAAGTGTGGCGCTGTCTTTAACGGATTTCGGTGATTGAGAATGCTTATCTGGATGAAATTGAAACGCTAATTTTTTGAATGCTGCTTTAATTTCTTCCTTTGATGCTGTTTTGTGTAAACCTAGCACTTTGTAATGATCCATATTGTGTTTGTTTTGATTGGATATGAGAGGGGATGAAATTTGTTTATAGGTTTTTTTTTTTTGCTTTAGATTCTCGTGTGAATTTTCTCGGGAAAGTGGTGAGTGAAATGGAAGAGAAGAATTTTCTCGACGTAGTTATTCATGGCGCGCAAAATTGAGTCGTGGCAGTGCTGTGACCGCTTATTTGTCTTCTTTTGTTCCGTACATGACAATTTTTGGGAATTGAGGGGTCAAAATGCAATTAAAAAACAATTGTGTTTTTAACTAAGTTTGTGAATATTTGAGGTGTGTAACTAAAAAAATTGAAAGAAAAAAAAATAATTATATTATTCTAACTCAAAATTTAACATATTGTAAAAGTCTAATATTTTGTTTATCCAAATTTTCATTAGTTATTTTTTGTTATATGATATTTTTTTTAAATCTTAATTATATAACAAAATATAGATTTAATTCTCTAAAAGAACTTTCCTCCAAAATTTTTGAAAACTCAGCTCCCAAACTAGGAGTTCACAAAGGAATTTTCATGTTTTTTTTTAGTAATTATTATCTTAGCCAGCTCATGATTTTTCATTTTCTCATAGTATAGAGAAGTTCGGAGAGGAAATGTTTTCATTCTTCAACTACGTATATTTGATCAATTGTGAGAAGCTTATGTTAAAATAATGACCACAATGGCACAATCTATTTTCTCATAAGGTACAGTATTCCCTAAATTACAAGAATATATTTTCTCACAAGTCAAAATTTCACACAACTTTGTCATAAGAATGTCATGGATCTATTTCTTTCTTCATAACTATTAAATAGGGTAAGGTTCTATAAATATTTATGAAGAAAGCGAGATATATACAAATTTTTCACAAGTCATGTGAAAATTTTAACTTGAGAGGATTATACAACACATCACACAACAACATTAGAGATTTCTATTTTGCATTTTTGCTTACTCCTGGTGTTCATTCGGGTTTGAAATGTCTTCTTGACTGTGCTCAATTTGATGAGTTCTTTGTTCTTGAACAAGCTGGCCAACCTTTGGATACTTTTCTATGAATTTATATTCCCAATCCTCTAAAATTGCAAGCTCTGACTCGTCTAAACCTTCAAGGTTCCCGTTAAAATCGTCAGGTTTAAAAGACAGAAGAGCGAGGGCTCGGCTACATTCTTTTCCAGCAAACATTGCATATGATCCTCCAGGACCATAAAAATTCCTGCATATATACATGATCAAGCAAAGTCTATCAGATTAGGGAGAAAACAAAAGGTCCAAGTACAGTATATAAAATGAGGAATCACCACATTTCACACTAATGATTATGATCTATGAAGTACCAACACCTCTCCAAAGTACCATGTCAACATGTCAGACAGTGATTCAAATCGGACACACCCTGAACATATGTCGAACACCTCTTAAAAAATATTTTTGACTCGGACACTTGTTAGACATGTCTAGAACACACATGTTCTCTTTGTCAGACACTTCTCTAACACTCAAAGAACCCTAGATTGGACCTTTCCTTTTGTGAGAATTAGCAAAATGATGCCTCTTAAATTTTTGTGAGACTCACTATATAATGTTAACTAGTTATAAACTATATGACCAATATAATCTTAGGACTATTTATGTGAGGGTTGAATTGTAAATAATTCATTATATTTCAGCAACTTCATATTCAATTTTTACCGACTAATTACAATTTCATCGTCTCATGATATATTTGTCAACTCGCAAAATAGAAAAACTATTTTGACCAATGTTCACAATTTCAATTACCAATATTAATTCAAACTCATATGCATTCACTTTCTTGTGTATGTTTAGTTCCACTTTTGGAATAGTCAAAATTGATTTAGAAATATACAATTAATTTTGACATATTTGATTGTTCTAAGAAAGATTGATTTTGCATCCACAGTTGATTATAACTTTGTAAGTTTCTAATTTGAGCTAGAATTTAAGATTTTTCCACACGAATTGATTTTAAGCCTAGAATTTGTCATTCAATTCACATTTTCATGAATGTATGTATGCATAAATAATTTTATTTTCAACTCATTCACGTTTATTGAGAATCAATTTATCTAAAATCAATTTTGGTCAACAGCAAAATACAGTGCGTTTGTTATAGCATTTTTCGTAAAATAATCACTTTTAAAAATTTGCATTTTACACCTTTCTAAAAATTGATTTATTTTGAAGCTGTTTTGAGTAGCATCTCAAAAAAATCATTCTTTATAACTAATTTTTTTTTAAAAAGTGATTTTTAGATGTACAAACAAACACGAAATAGCTTCTCATTCTCTTAAAAATCACTAAAAAATAATCTCTAACTTATAAAATACCAAAATCACATTTCTTATAATCTAAAAACTGATTTATTAAGAAGCTGTTTTTAGATTTTAGTAGCTTCTCAAGAAACTCTTTTTTATAACTGATTTTGTTTTAAAGTAATTTTCCTACACAAACCAACCAACTTTTCCTTCTCTTAAAAACTAAAAATTAATCTCAAAATTATAAAATACCAAAATCACTTAACCACATAGTCAAAATATCCATATTAAGTCAAAAAAAAAAAAAAGTCACAATTTAAACAAAAATGAAATTACCTTGCAGAGGAGACATCATAGATCTGTCCTTTAACAGAAAGCAAGAGAGGTTTACTAGGATCAGAGCCATTATACAACCGCAATTCCGGTTCAGTAATTTCACCAACCTGAACCGGTTCCTTTACCGGTTCATCTACTTCGAACCGGGAACCGAACGGAGCCGAAACTACCGGCGGTTTATTGTAATCTTGAGGCGAAACAAACATGGAACTAACGGTTCGGTAAACGAAGAGCATTAAGGCAGCGATCGTGAAGAAAGCCGTTGGAGAAAGACCTGTGTGAAATGTTATTTCGTCCATTACGGTTGTGTATAAACCCATTTCTTTGAAGCTTTTTTGTTTTGATTTAGTTTGTGAATGAAGAAAATGGGAAAATGGAACCGGAAAAAGGGAGAGGACTGGGTAGGTGAGATAGATACACAAAAAAAATAAAACTTATTTAATTATTTAATTAATCATAATTATTTTTACTAAAAAAGGTAATCAATAATCTAAAAAAAATAAATTATATTGGTCAGTGTAATTTAAAATTAATAAAAATAAAAATATGACTCCAACAAATTGTTCGATCTTTGTTGGTGATTCTGAAGTTGTTGATAAATATTATATGTAGTAATTTCTAAAGTGTGTACCAAGTAATCATTCGGGTACTTTAAAAAACTTTAACATTTAGAAACTTTGATATCTAACACTAAGTATCTTTTAATAGTATGTTACAAAAGAATATTTTCTATCATTCCCTCGTGCATTAGAGAATAATAAAATGACTTAAAATATAATAATGAATGAGAAAAGTATATGGCAATCTTCAAATTTTCGTGTTTTCATTATGTTCAAAGTGACATTATTTATAGAAAAATAAAGTCATTTGAAAAAGAGGTACAACTTTTTGTTATGCCATTTTGTTTTGTGAAATGATATATGCATATAAAGTTGAGTAATTTACTAAAGTGTTGTAATGGTCGAGTGGTTGATCAACGCCTCTTTTCGCGCATGATCTAGGTTGAATCCTTCAGGTGTGTCTTTTCATTTTATTCAACAGTTGCGCCTTTTCAAAAATAATTTATGCAAAAAGAAAACGCGTGACATTATTGTTTCATATCTAAAACACAACAACTGAACCAACAACTAAATCACATCAAATAAAATCAATTATACATACATATATTCACCAGTATTTTGAAAATATCTCACAATCCCCAACTATTTTCAAAATATACTTAGTTCCATAGTTTTGGAAATATCATAGTTTTAGATAATGGTATCTTACGATTTGAACCATTACTTAGTAAGTTATGAGTTTCATTTATCTTGAATAGATTGATAGACAAGCTTTGAATTATTTATTCATTATAACAAGCGTGCACAACTTACACATGAAATCTCGGTACTATCGAATTTTTTTTACAGATGACACATTTGATAAGATCATGTGTCATGTACCATTTTGATGAGAATTTAAGAGTCAAACCCTTTAACTCTTTTAAGCGACATCGCTTCATCCTCACATAGGTAGATTATATCATAAACACACTCATAATATGTAATTCAACAATTTTATGTTATATGTCTATTAAGAGTAAAACTAAACCTTCCAACTTTGTACTTATGGTCCAAGTACTTTTAACTTTTGGGATGTATCTATATCCAAGTACTTGCAATCACTCTAATAGTATATTTTTATCTTTGAACTCAATACTTGATGTTACTCAAGTGTGAGTCGATTTTTCACCATTGATGATTAATTAGATACGGACTCGAGTCTCATCCCCAATGATGTCTTCAACACCATGTCCCTTGTCAGACCTTTCGTCAAATAATATGCAAATTATTTTCAGTTCTTACAAACATTATGGATATTACTCCATTTAAAATTAAATTCTTTACATAGTTATGTCTTATACCAATATGTCTAGATTTTCCATTATATACTTGGCTATATGATTTGGATAGTGTGGATTGACTATCACAATGTATGTATATATGTGTCATTTTCTTTGGCCAAATTGGTATATCATACAACAAATTTCTTAGTCGTTATGCCTCTTTACTGCATGCAACTAGGGTAATGAACTCTCCAGTTATAGTGGAGTCGATGATGCAAGTTTGTTTCTTTGATCACCCAAGAAATTGCACATCCACCAAAATTGAAGATTCATCCACTCGTTGAAGCATGATCTTTAACATAAGTTACTCAATTGTCATATGTATATCCTTCCAAAACTGAAGGATAGCCACTATAATATACCAACTTAATCTACCTATAACATATGTTACTATAAATACACTTGTCATATTCATTTATTTTGTATCCATTAGCAAAATTTTATCAAACTTTTGATGCAATTATTTGGGTGCTTGTTTTGACCCGTATAAATATTTAACCAGTTTACACACTTTATGTTATTGCCCTTTGATAACAAATCCTTCAGGTTGTTTCATATACACCTCTTCATCTAACTCTCCGTTTAGGAAAATAGTTTTAACATCTATTTGATGGATTACAAACTTATAGATAGAAGCTAGTGGCAAAAGCACTCTTATGGATGCAATTCTTGCAACTGGTGCATAAGTATCAAAGTAGTTGATACTTTCTTTTTGTGTAAACCTTTTGGCAACAAGTCTAGTTTTGAATTTATCAATGGTACCATTAATTTTCATTTTCTTCTTAAAGATCCATTTGCAACCAATTGGTTTGGATCCGGATAAAAGGTCTACTAATTTTCAAGTTTTATTCCCTATAATTGAGTCCATTTCTTTTTGGATGACTTCTTTCCAAATGACAGCGTCTTGAGACTTTATTGCCTCTTCATATGTGTGTGTGTGTGTGTGTCACTATCTAAATTATAACAAATTGGTCAATAACTATTAATAGAATCATTTGTACTTTCTACAAGAAACATAATGAAGTCTAGTCCATAATTTTTCTCTTTTATAGCTCTCTGACTTCTTTTAGGTTCTGAACATGTCAAAGTATCATTTTTAGATACATTATTTTATAGACTTTGTACACTAGAAAAGACAGTTTCCTTGGGATGTGAAATTGAGTTAAATCTACTTTCTTGAAAAACTGCATCTCTTGACTCAATCATTGTGTTAATAGGATATGAGTCATCAGATTCAATAACCATAAATCTATATGCCTTACTATTTTCAGCATAGTCCATAAATACACTTTAAATTCCTTTTTCTCCCAAATTCTTTTTTTTTTGTTCAGGAACTTTAACAATTGCTCTACAGCCCCAAACTTTTATATTGTTAAGATTGAGATTTCTTTTCTTCCAAAATTCATATGGGGTTATCTTGTTCCTTTTATTGGGAACTCTATTTAGCAAATAACATACAGTTAGTATGACTTCATCCTAATAACATTTAGATAAACCATAATAAGATAACATGACATTCACTATTTCTTCTAATACCATATTTTTACTTTTTGCAATTCCATTTTATTGTGGGAAATATGGTGCAATTGTTTGATGCACAATACCAATTGACTCAAAATACTCACGATGATAGAATTCTCCTCTCATATCACTTATAAAACACTTAATAAATGTTTCATGTTGAAGTTCTACTTGTGCTATATTTTAAATTTGTCTAAAACTTTATTCTTATAGTGCATTAAATAAATATAACATAATTTAGATTAATCATCAATAAAAGTGACAACATACTTTTTGCCACCAATTGTAGGCCAACGATGTAAATTGTATACATCAGAATGAATTAAATCTAATACCTTATTACTCTTTTAAAATGTTGTCTTGTGATTTTAGTTAGCATGCAAATAGTACATGAATTTGATTTGATTTGATTTTATCGAAAGTCAAAATTAAATTTGATTTCATCATATCATTCAATTTTCTAAAGTTAATATGTCCTAGTCGTATATGTCACAAATCACAAGACTCAACAATATAAGCAGAAATCATATTATTATTATTATTATTATTATTATTATATTTACTAACAATGTTATATTTGAATATGTTCTCACAAATGTAACACTTCCCTACAAATATATCACCTTTAGAGAGAATCTCAAATACACATTTGAAACCAAATTTATTAAGTAAAAGAACAAAAATCAAGTTCTTCCTAACTTCAGGAACATAAATACATCTTTAAGAGTAAATGTTTTTCCATAAGTGAATTCCATCTCCAATGTTTCTTTTTCTTTGACTTGGATAATTGAGGCATTTCCCATGTACAAAACACTTCCATCTTCTTCATCAATGGTTTTAAATAATTCTTTGTTTTTTGCACACATAGTGGATAGCACCAGAGTCTATCCACCAAGATTTACATCTTCAATCACATTGAGTTCATAAATGACATCTATTGCACTTGAGTTATTCTCTTTGTTCAATCAATGGCCCATGTATAAATAGTCATCATTGCCCCACTTTTGGATTTCTATTATTTCTGCTAATGTTTCCACTTCCTCCTCTTGTGGTCTCGTGGTGCTCATAACATACACCACCTTCAAAATTATAAGAAGGAATTTTATCTTTTTTTGTCAACTAATAAAGCTTCCTCCATCGAATTTCTCCAACTTCACAAAATTAGAAGTTATTTCTTTAAGTGATGCAGCCATTGATTGAATATAAAATCGAACCTAAAGATTCAACACAAATTCATGACATCCAAGTTAATAATATAAAACCAAACAATATAATGTCTACAAACAAGACAAAATTAAAATGTTTTAAATTACTATGTTTATGACGTTAAGACATCAAAGTCATTAATTGAATTTACGTGGATCAAAATTGATATATTAATATAAAATCCAAAGAACACCACAATAAAACGAGAAATAAAGCAATACCGCAACTAGACTAGAACCAAAGTAACTTCACACTAGATGATGAAAATCACGAAAAAAAAAAAAATAATTATCAAAATCACTTATTTGAATAAAAAAGAATGATAAAAATGATTAAGATGTGTGATTTTAAACAAACAATTAATCCTAAATCACTTTATCTAAAATGAAGAAAGGTAAATAGAATAGGGAGAATGAATCACCCATTAGAAAAAGAAAAGATAAATAGCAAAAAGAACACATGTTTATGTTTTGGTAGCCACTAAAGGAAATACATACTAAAATTTAAATAGCGATAAATAAGCAAGTTATACGGTAGATATTTTATAAAAGGGTTTACTGTATATCGAAAGTGATAAATTATTGAAAATTTTAACATCAACAACGATACTATTTATAAGTGATATAGTTTACGACCTTTATGTCTTTATTTCAATCGTTATCATTTAAGTTATTATCTCAGTAATTATAAATATTTTTTAAATATTGTCTATGACATCTATTTTATAATTTACTCTATAAATATTGTCTCATAAAAGTTTATGATCATCATTTTTAAGATAAAGAAAGTGAGTTGATTAATACTTATTTAATAAAGACATAAATTGAAAAACAAATGTATATATTTTAAAACTAAATTGGTCGAATTAATACAAATAAAATCAATTATAAATTTACAAACAAAAAAATATCCTAAATTCCAACTTCCAACAAAAATAACCAAATATCATTAAAATTTTAATTAATTTGTATACATTAATCTACCGTACCGTAGACTATATATTATATTGATCCAACAAACAATCACCTAATTTTGAGATTGTAGGTTTATTAAAAAAACATAGTTTTGTCAAAGAAAAAAAAACTTAATTTTATGTTTTACAACTTTTTAACTACTTTATTTTGTTTGTAAAAAAAAAAGCTACTTCATTTCAACTAAAATAAAAGGTTGAATTCATGTCGGCAAAATAAGAAAAATCCCTGGGATATATAAGAACAAGCGATAAACTTTTGTGAAGATGATGATGAGTCCCAATATTTAAGATTAATTAATTTTCAAATTTTAGCAGTATTATTTTTAGATATTAATTTCTATATACATGATGGTACTTATATATTTTATTAAATCATATTATAATACTATGTTCTTAAGTTAGCTTTTTAAATATCTTTAATAGAATATTTCTAAAATGATTTAATTAAGTATATATAAATTAAACTCATATAAACATTGAGAGATTAATGGTAAAATTAAAACTAAAAGACTATTTAAGAAAAATAGAAGATTAAAATAGAGAATTAATAAAAATAAGAAGCCAAAATTATATTTACATTAATTTCATTATCTTTACAAGATTTTTCTCCTATGCTTTTATTTTCTGAAGATTTTTCTCCCATTTTCAACACAAAGTAAAAACAAATTGAAAAAATCTTCTCCACATTTGAAACACAACACACAAAGAAAGAACACAATAATTATCTTTCTTCCTCTCAAAACAACAAGAAGTAGAACCAATAATCGACAAAGAACGAAACGACGTCGTAAGCTTTCTCTTCTAGATCTAAAACCCTATTTCACTTCCTCACACCGTTTTTTATTTCTCACTTTTCAATTCAAAATTCTCGCTGTTTTCGTTTATTCAAAAACCGCAATTTTTGTTAATATGTGTTGAAGAACTTGTACACTGTCTGTGAAGGTGTTTATATTTAATAATGTTGTTAGTGCAAAATCTGAAATTTGATAGTAGGGTTATTTTGTTGTTGTAGTTATAGGTTAGTGAAAATCAATGTAAAAAGTGTATTTATTCACAACTACTGGAGTTAGTTATATGTAATTATTTTTAAGTTTGGAATTATGAATATGAAATGAAATGCTGTTTTATTTTTTACTGGAGTATTAGCTAAAACCCAAAACTAAGGTTGAACTGAAAAGGATAATGAGATTTGTTTAAGGTATAATTGATAGGGAGTGAACCCTGATTGGAACAGTACTTGGCTTTACTTAGCTCTCGGCCGAAGTTCTAGTTAGATAGGCCCTTTTCCTTAGGGTTTGTTTGGTTGGAGGTAGATGGAGGGGTGAGGAGTAAAATCCTTCCAAAATGTCATTTTTCTCTCCATTTTAAGGGATTTGGAGGGTAGGGGAGGTGAATACACATATAAATCATTTAAAATCCCTCATGAATCAAACATGATTTTGACTAAAATTTCTCCCCTCCCCTCATTGAATCAAACTGACCCTTAAGAAAAAGAGTTTCTCATTATTTTGACAAAGAAACTGGAATTACTTGAGTGAATGAATTTATTATGAAGGAATTGTTTACTGTTCCCTTCATAATAAAAATTCAGTCACGTAGTATTTATCCCAATAGGGAATAATGGCTTTTAATTTGAGTTTTTTTTCTTTTTTTGGATTTGATTTTTCTAAATCTAAAGAGTGCAACTAACTTTAGAGTGCGTAGTAAATAACATCTTGATATTGCTTGTACATATATAAGAAATCATGAGTGTGTTGAAATAGCAGTATTTGATTTTCTCATTAATGGTTGAGATTATGTAATTTACTCTCTAGTCTCTTCACATGAGAGGAGTCGAATATTTGTTTTTGCTGAAAATCCAGGTAGACAGTGTCTTGCATAAATTTGGTTGCTTTTGCGATATACATTAATGTTTATTTTGATGACAATGAGTTGTTAAATGATAATCCACTTAGACAGTACCACACCGTCAACTCAGTTACCACATAAGCATCTCACTTGTTTCATTTCATCATCAAATTTCAACCCCAAATGTGTAGGTGGGTAAGATGCCACACATTTTGAAAATTGAAGGACTAATTTTGTGAATTTAGAAACTGAGGGACCAAACTTAAATGAGGCAAAATAGAAAACTAAAGTTAAGCCAAAATTTTAATTTAAATAGGAAAAACATGACCATATGATCTAGGTGTTGTAATTTTATAGGATGGAGTTTGCATTCTAGGAGGACTTAAAATTTATCCCTCTTTTAGACTGGTACTGGTAATTAGGGTGAGTTGATAATTTATTAGGCGGTGATTTTATCGTATAAACCTGTGCCATTTATTTCAAAGCTATGCCTATGATTACTAAGTTTTTTACAACTGGTTTTTGGCACAGTATTTATCAGAGTACCATAGCAACAACTTTTTTAAAATTATATACGATATATGATAGGTAATGAAATGAGTACACTGATTTTGTGGTTTGCACCGCTTTTGATTTATATTCTTTGGTTGATCTATGCATCAAATCTCTCATCCAGCTGATATCCATTTTCTGTGAATTATAGGAAAATCTCGGTTATGTAAAACTTGTCAGAAGCAGTATGGGAAACGTTGCGTTTGATGGGCGAGTGTTGAGAGAGAAGTTGTTGAAACTCAACAATTCGCAACAAAGCATTGAATGTATCCAACATTGCCCCATATTATTTTGTTTGGGTTTTTTAATGACAATATTCATTTTGTTATTTCTGCTTTATCAAGATTCGGTACATATAGTACGGCAATGAAACCATCGATTGAGCTATTGATTAATTATTCTGTATTCAGTTACAGCAAAACTACACAGGGGTTTCAGTGGACATATAAAAGAAAATATAACAAAATGCAAACTATGTACTTCTTTATTTTCTTAATTTTGTGCACGAATTGCTGTCATGCCCTTTAACAAGTTCTCAGTAAATGGGTAAGATCCTGTTGTATGTTTTGCAGTATCTAATACATGTATAACCTTTTACTGTGCTATTGATTTATTCTTTATAAAATAAAGTACTCATATTGATTTATTCTTTATAAAATAAAGTACTCATATTAGTCTTTTCCCTTTTCAAATGTAAGAAGTCATCTTGCATGAGATTTATGCAATTATATAGGCATCTTGCGTAGAAATATTAGCTTCTTAGTGTATTGAATATGTTGTTTTGTTTTTGAAACATAGAGATATTGTTAGGATATACAAACAGGGATAATTAGGAGTTTGTTAGTAGTTGTGTTCTAGGTTGTTAGTAGTGGTATAGGTGTACCTGTTGTGGCGTTTCTGTTATTAGTTAGTTATCTAGAACCTAATCCCTATCCTAATGTACTGGAAGTCTTTAAATAGAGGCTTCCACCCCTTTAGAAAGGAGTTTTTTATCACCTTTATAAATTGAGTGGTGTAAATCATTGTAGGAGCGTATCCGCTCTTGTGTATCATTTTCTTGGGAGAGATTCTCTCTTATTATTTCTTATCTTTTCATTCTAAATATTAGTGTTCTTCCTCTAAATCAAGGAATCCAATTCTTGGGTTCCTAACAGATATTGCCTAATTTTCCCCACTAAGTAACATTCCCACAGTAATATTAATTTTTATTTCGATGTGATTCAATTTTGCTGATCATATATATTCTTTCGCAGGATTCCTCCTTCAAATATGGTTTGCATTTGATTTATGTATTTGCAAAATTTATTAAATTTCTTTAACATCCAATCAGCGGTATCCCGAATGTGTGTTTCTCACCCGAATAGAGCAAAAGATATAGTTGAAACTTGGAATAAATTATTCAGCTCTTCCAAGAAAGAGCAGCGCGTCCCTTTTTTAAACTTGGCTAATGACATCTTGCAAAATAGTAGGCGGAAAGGCAGTGAGTTCGTTAATGAATTCTGGAAAGTTCTTCCAGCGGCTCTCAAGCGTGTTTATGGAAGTGATGAGTCGGGAAAGAAATCAGTAATCAGACTTGTAAGTTCTATTTCACTTGTCCCAAGTCCTATCAATCAATTGTATTAAAATGCTCAGTACAGTGGTTGTGTTCACCTCTTGGCTCAAGTTTGTAATAATGCTATAGATTTGTGGGCACCTGGCTTGGGTATTTTTTATTGTTTGTTTTTTTACTTTTTTTGGGCTTTATTAGAATGGACATTGAGCTGAACTGCTATAGATGAAAAAATGGTGAGCTTTCAGATTGATGAACCTACTTATCTGTATATTCTGTATGATTTGTTTGATTCGTTTTTAAAATTGTTTTTGATAATGATGTACATTACTGCTGCAGCATATCTTAAGAAAAGCAGAACTCTTTATATTCTTTTAGATGTGTAAATCTTACCTGAAATAAGTTACATTTACAGTGTCCTAGATATGGCCATTTTGGCAGCATGAATTTTCTAGAACTACGTTACAGGTATAGGGGGATATATTGTATATAGAAGTCAAAACACATGAACAGTGGTAAAGTATTAAAATCAAAATATAAATACAATTTTCATAATGTTTTCCTCGAAGCAAAAGAAATTACTGTAAAAAAAAGCCAAACTATTGATAGAAGGTGTACACATTGAAATTTGAAGGGAGTGAAGTAACATTTTATTTCATTTAGTAACAGATAGAACAACTTAGCTTAGCAACCTTTTGATAATTCTAATATTACTCAGCTCCTCTGGCTATGTTATGCTGTTCATATTCAGCCTGTAACAAACAAGTGTAGAAGTTAATCTCATTTAAAAATAGAATAGACATTTTTATCGTGTAAAATAATCAAGACTTCCCAGGAAATAAGTTGTCTTGTGTGTTAGTTATGTCTAGGTCTTTTTGAAATTTTGGCAATGCTGCTGATATTGTTGTTCGGTTCTGTTGAATGAGAGAAAATGAAAGAGACAAATGGTGAAATCGTGTGTTTGAACTACATAACGGAGTGGGTTATATAAAGGCTCAAGACAATAAATACAAAAATAAATATGAGAGGTACTATCCCTATTTACATAATATGATGTGATATGTAATAAATATAAAAATCATAAATATATTTTCAACACTCCCAGGAAATAAGTTGTCTTGTGTGTTAGTTATGTTTAGGTCTTTTTGAAATTTTGGCAATGCTGCTGTTATTGTTGTTCGGTTCTGTTGAATGAGAGAAAATGAAAGAGACAAATGGTGAAACCCGTGTGTCTGAACTACATAATAGAGTCGATTTTATATAGGCTCAAGACAATAAATACAAAAATAAATATGGGAGATATTATCCCTATTTACATGATATAATGTGATATGTAATAAATATAAAAATCATAAAAATATTTTCAACACTTTCCCTAAAGCTGGAGCATATAAATCATATGCACCAAACTTGTTACATATATAATTGATTCGAGGACCTCTCAGGGACTTAGAGAATAAATCTATCAATTGATTATTAGAATTAACAAAGTTAGTGGTGATGTCGCCTGATTCGATCTTCTCCCTTACAAATGGACAATCTATCTCAATATGTTTAGTCCTCTAATGAAAAACCGGATTAGAGGCAATGCACAATGTTGCTTGATTATCACAGATTAATGTCATTTGTGTTGTCTCTTCAAATTGAAGCTCTTTAAGTAACTGTTTCAATCAAATAAACTCACAAGTCACTAATGTCAGAGCCCTGTATTCAGCTTCAGCGCAAGATCTTGCAACTACACTTTGTTTCTTACTTTTCAGTGGTATTAAGTTTCCTCTAACAAGTACACAATACCCAAAAGTTGATTGCCTATTAATGGGTGAGCCTGCCCAATCGACATATGAATAATCAACTATTTGAGTATGTCCTCTGTTTTCATATATTAGACCTTTTCCTGGAGCATCTTTAAGGTATTTCAAGATTCGTATCACAACATCCTAGTGTTCTTGACAAGAGAGTTTAAGAATTGGCTTACCGCACTGACTGCAAAAGAAATGTCTAGACGAGTGACTGTGAGGTAGTGTAATTTACCAACCAATTTTCTGTATCTCCGTGAATCTAAAAATGGCTCTCCATGTTTAAGTAGAAGTTTGACATTTGGATCCATAGGAGTATCAATTGACTTGGCATTCAATAAACTTGTCTCTTCAAGAATATCCATGACATATTTCCTTTGTGAAATCACTAAGCCATCCTTAGATTGGGCTACCTCAATACTCAAGAAGTAGCGGAGCTTGCAAAGATCTTTAGTTTGAAATTGATGAGATAAATGTTGTTTCAACTAGAGTATGCCCTATTGATCACTACTAGTTATGACAATATCATCTACATAGACAATCAAGTAAATACACCATTGGGTGAGTGGCGATAAAAAAGAGAATGAGAAGTTTCACTTCAAATCATACCAAATTGTTGCACTAATGTGATAAATCTGTCAAACCAAGCTCGAGAAGACTGTTTAAGACCATAAAGAGATATGTGAAGTCGACAAATGGTAGAGGACACCCCCTGAGCAACAAACCTAGGTGGTTGCTCCATATACACTTCTTCTTCAAGGTCACCATGCCAAAATGCATTTTTAATGTCAAGTTAGTGCATAGACCAATATCTAATGGCTACAATAGAAAGGAGTAGACTAAAAGAGAGCATCTTAGCCACATGTGAGAGTATCACTGTAATTAAGGCTAAAAATTTGAGTGTATCCTTTTGCACCAAACGAGCTTTAAAGCGATCAATTGTACCATCAGGACCAACTTTCATCGTATAAAGCCAACAACATCCTACTAAAGACTTTCTAGAGGGTAAATGAACCAATTCCCAGGCACACATCACGTCAAACATTGCTTGTCTCCACTCTGGATGGGATAAAGCTTCACCTGAAGATTTAGGAATAGAAATAGAAGACAAGGAAGACAAACAAGTATAATGCAAGTGAGAAAGATGAAGGTAACTCAAACCAATGTAATTAGGGGATGGGTTACGAGTAGGACGTATACCTTTAGGAATATCAATAAGAAATTCAAGGGTCATATCCGATAAAGGAGGAGGTGGCGGCGAAAGAGCGTCTATAATGACCTCGATTTCAAGAACATGTGTAGGGACATGTACAACCGATGGTGGTTGACGACGCCAGTATGTCTAAAGAGGTTGTACAGTTGGAGGACCGACAAGGGGAGTCTCAAGTGGGACAACGGGAGGGGCCACCAGAGGTGTCTTAGGTGGGACATACATAATAGACTCTAGTGATAAAAGAGAAGGTGAAACTGACTCTAGTAGGTCCGCATGAATAGTTGCAAACAAAGGGTCAGGAAGCAATTCATAGTATGTAACAGACTCAAAAAATGTGACATCAACCATATGAGATATTGTCGAAGAGTAGGAGAATAACAACGATAACCTTTTTGGGACTGTTGATAACCAAGAAAGACACATTTTAGTGATCGAGCTGAAAGTTTGTCTAGACTAGGAGTGAGATTGTGGACAAAACATGTAGACTCGAAGACACGATGAGGAAGTGAGTGAAGAGGGGTACGGGGGAAGAGGATCAAGTGAGGGACTTTGTTATCAAGAACAGACGAGGGCATGCTACTTATAAGATAGTACACCGTTAGAACAACATCGCCTCAAAAACGAGATGGTACATTACCATGAAGAATGAGAGTACAAGTGGTTTCAATAAAATGTCGATTTTTGCGTTCGGCTACTCCATTTTGTTGAGGTGTATGAACACAAGATGTTTGATGAATAATGTCGTTAGAGGTCATAAAATTTTGAAATTGATTGGACAAATATTCACGGGCATTATCATTGCGCAAAGTGCGAATGAAAACACCAAATTGAGTTTTTAATTTCCATATAAAACTGTTCAAGAATAGAAAATAATTCAGATTTATTTTTCATTAAAAATAACCACATACAACGGGTAAAATCATCAATAAAAGTAACAAAATATCTAGACTCTAGAGTGAAAATAGTACAAGAAGGACCCCATTTGAATGAACTAAAGTGAACGGGGATGAAACTCGTTTAATGTCTCGATCTGGAAAATGACTACGAGTGTGTTTCCCCAACTGACACGACTCACAATGTAAGCTAGATAATTTGGTTGAATTAGGTACTAACTGTTGAAGTTTGGGAAGACTCGGATGACCTATCTGAGCATGTATAATAAGAGGAGAATCTGCGGTACGGCACATCGTTGATGAGTTTGAGAAATAATAAAGGCCATTAGACTCTCATTTGATACCAATTTGTTGTTGTGATATTCGATCTAGGAAAGTAACATTGCAATTAGTAAATGTGACAACACAATCACGAGAACAAGTCAATCTACTGAAATAAATTAAATTAAATGGGCTTCCAGACACATAAAGGACATATGTAACTAACAAAGAAGGGAGGATTTGGACAGTGTCAATCCCTTGAGACTGTGTTGGGGAACCATTGACTGAGACTATCTTAGGTAAATAACCAGAAGTAGTGAGAGAATAGAAAAGAGCCTTATTACCAGTAATGGGGTTAGATGCGCCAGAATTGAGAATCCATGGGCTAAGAGAAGGTGAGATGCAAACAGTTGAACTAACACTTTGTGCGACCGAAACAGCGGAACTGGAGTTCTAACAATACTTTATCCACCGAAGAAAATCTTCATAAGTAACCATAATCAGTATGCAATTACCTAAAACCTGCAGCAAAACAGTGGCAGGAAAGGCAATTATTTTTTTTCAATGAACAATACCGTGCGATGAACAGTGCAACGATTTGCTGAAAAATAATATAACAGCTACGAAGAAGGGGGTACATTGGAATTAGGACACGGTTTACTGAAAAGAAAAAAAATCTTACTGAAGGACAATGGGTTGGTTCCCTTGGTAATCATAGTACAGGGTTGTCTCTCAATAGGCCCTAAATACCATGTTGAATGAGAGAAAATGAGAGAGACATATGGTGAAACCGTGTGTCTGAACTACACAATAGAGTCGGTTTTATCTGAGCTCAAGACAATAAATACAAAAATAACTATGGGAGATACTATCTCTATTTACATAATATGATGTGATATGTAATAAATATAAAGATCATAAATATATTTTCAACAGGTTCATTGGAACTTGCAGGGTTCTTTCACGCTTTCTAATTGTTTAATTGTAATGGGTGATAATGGCAGCAAATCTATTTTATTCCTTTTTGAGGTGTGATCCTTACCACCATCTACTAGGGTGTTATATTTTTTGGCAATTTATTTGACAACAAACATCACTGTTGTTGAGATGCCTTTGGAATATCATTTGTTATTGTGACCATATGTGGTTGCCATTAAAAATATGAGAAATGTTATTTTGACACAAATATGACATCAAAATTCGACAACAGGTTATGTGGTTAATGCAGTTCAAATTTGTGGTTAATTATGTTAATTGAATTTGAGTGGTTAATGAATATAACATGGTATCGCAACTCATTAACCATCCACTAAGCACAATAAACTACGATTTTGAATGTCATTAACTATGATTTTCAGGTGTATATTTGAACCCTATTCATGGTTGATGAATATCATGTATATTTGAACAAAATTTGGATGGTTAAGGAATATACATGTGTATTTGAACACTTAAAAGTTGTGGTTTATGACGTTTAAAATTGTGGTTAGTTGTGTTTAGTGGATGGTTAATTAGTTGCAATACGTTGTAATTGAACGTAATTATCCACATATTTGAACTGTGGCAATCATCTAAGTTGTGGTTGAAATTTGATGTCAATTTTTGTCAAAATAACAGTACTCTAAAAATATTCTCAGATTTTAAATACTTGTTGCTAATTTGGTGTGTGTATTCTTTGAATAAGTGCAATTTGATCTATCATCTAACCATTTTACTATGTTAAAATTATGATTAACAGAAGGTAAACAGAAAATGAAAAGAGATTGAGAGAGAAACCGAAGCTGATTTTATTAGATTGCATTGTTGAAATGATTACAATTGTGTGATCTTTATTTATAGGGAAAGATCACTGTAACTGAATCTAACAGAATTGGAACTAATCTATACTAACTGAATCTAACAGAATTGGAACTAATCTATACTAACTGAATCTAACAACCTCTAACAGAATATTCTAGAAGTTTCAGTTAGTTAGAAGCTGCAGCTGTTAAGTAACAGCTTTTACACGTGTGGGTTTATAACCATGTGCTATATATTATCTCTAATGCACTATCTTTCTTATGTTTAGATTGACATATGGGAGAGTAGAAAGGTTTTTGGTTCACGGTCTCAGGGTCTCAAGGATGAAATAATGGCTTCCCTTCCATCATCTGCAAGTAATGGAAATAATTCAAATCCTATCAAGATAGCTAAGAGGGACGCCCACTCGTTGAGATTAGTAAGCAAGTTGCTGCAGCACTGTCTGATATATGATTTATTCACCTATTTAGTTTTGCTTGATATATTTGATGATCTCGACATATGTCATATCTTGGTCATCTTCTTTGCAGAAACTAACATATGTCTTATCTTGGTCATCTTCTTTGCAGAAACTAGCTGTTGGATGTTTGCCAGAAAAAATATTAACAGCATTGCATTCTGTAAATGAAGAACATCCTAATGAGGAAGCTGCCTTGAACAAGTGTAAAGCTTCTGTATGTCAAGTGGGTAAAGTTGTAGAAGATGCTGAAAATACATTGTCTCAAGGTAAGAGGTAGAGGACTAGTAGATCGAACTTGACGTTTCTTGCCTTGACATGAATTATCTGATGACTGATTTTTTTCAAGTGTTGTTCTTTTGAGGTTTTTATTTTTTTATTTTTTTATTTTTTTTATGGTACGTGTATATAGATGGCTATCAAAATTGAGATACTGTTTGA
This sequence comes from Cicer judaicum, assembly GCA_037974835.1. Classification (NCBI taxonomy): domain Eukaryota; kingdom Viridiplantae; phylum Streptophyta; class Magnoliopsida; order Fabales; family Fabaceae; genus Cicer; species Cicer judaicum. The sequence continues at coordinate 4,897,743 of JBBPBS010000170.1, forward strand.
AATCTATATGTTTAATTGCATTGTGGGTCACTCTATCATGGGAATATGTGATTTTGGCCTTCAAATGCTCTTTTGGTAGCAATCAGATCCCTCAATATTTTGGAAATGAATTTAGTGCATTCAAATTACCACATATTCATGTATTAATAATGTACCATTGGATCAATTACAAGAAGTGTTTGAGAAAGTCTATGATTGATTTAATGATATTAATGCATGAATGTGTGTATGCGTGGTTCTTCGCATGCAGATAATCTGGATCCTGATTATAACTGAAAAAGTAAGTCCCGTCATGATTTTTCCATCCATTTACTTCAAAGTTAGTGACAAGGCCATGCAAATGGCATAGCTGTAAGAAAACACGGTGTTACTAATTTTTGATAGATAAACATCGTCTTACTATTGAGACTACTTGCTCTCTTTTGTTTTATGTCAATACGCCTTCAACATTTCGGGGCGATGCGGATCTTGTTGCTGGTCACTCAATCAACTGGAGGCCATCTGTTTTTAATGAACAAAGTGTCACATTATCTTGTATTCCTTGATTTAAAATTCCTTTACATTGCTCCATTTGGTTTCACATATTAGGGTTGTCTCGTTTAACTTTAGATACCATAGAGTGTGATAGGCTTACATAGCTAATGGGCTTACCTTGCAAACATAAGTGTAAAATAACATATTTGTTAAGAAAGCCAATTACAAAACATATTTGGCTATGATGAAGGGCTTAAAATGTGATTTGGTCATGCTTGCTTGTAAAACATTTTGATTTTTGATGTCTGATTAATAATGTATAAATGCAATAAAAGAGAATGAGAGTTAGAGTTCCTACTGTTTGCCCATCGATTGTTGGTAGCAAAGGTGGGGAGAATGTTCAATGTATCCTTTGATAAGTTTGATTTGGAGCCAATTGTTTTCTTTAAAAGTTGTAAGAGTTGTTGAGATCACCTATTATTTCACCCGCATTAGCTCACACGTCATATTTCCAGTTCTAAGTCTGATGCGGTGTTTTGAGAGTTGCATCAACTAGAGATATGTCCTAAGTAGTGTTTATAAAGCTTGGACAATCCTCATCTTGCAAACCAGTTTTGTTGGAATTACTTCCATGCAGCATTGAACCTATTGCCAATGGAATAAAAGAAAAGTACCAGATAACCACCATATCCTCTATGCAATTATCTCATTTAATATATTTTGTCAACTGACAGAGCATCCTTTGCAAGCAAACCTTAACACATAATTGAGTTCTATATTCAAAGACTCGTTGTAGAAAATAAATTAAAAAAGAGAAACAATGTAGAGAAAGTAAAGAAAGAGAAGGTACTGTAATGGGATGCACTAACTTGATTACTGTCAGGATCTCTCTGTGTATACTATATACTAACTCTGGTTATTTAATTTGCAATAGTATTTTCCCTTGTTCAGCATGGTCCAAAAAATTAGTAGCATAAAATTGTTATACTGTCTTAAATCCTTGCTGTAATTAATTGTGGCCAGATTTTTTGTGCAAGAGCTTCACTAATTAATCAATTTACAATTAACTTCAGGAAATCAGTTGGGATCCACGTTGGTTGACAACTTGCAACAACAGGAAAAGGAGCTTAAGCAATATATGATGAAACTTGAAAATGCCGAGGCTACCAGGGCTACTTTGCTTTCCCAGCTTAAAGAAGCACTGCAAGAACAGGTGCAATTTTTTGTTGTAAATATGCTTATATTCAAAGACGCAATTGAGGGCATCTTGCTAACCCCAAGTTTTTCAGGAATCAAGGCAAGTACTTGTTCACTCTCAATTGCAAGTAAGAATCTGTCTTCTATCTCTGTCTATGCTCTTTTTACATGTGTGGAATATTATCTTTCCCCCTTAATATATTGTGTTTCTGATTGTTTCTTGTATCTTGATGTACAATGGTACTTATATATTACATTGATGAAGAATCAGGCCAACTATTTGTTACCTTTGACCATATGAGACATTGTCTGGCTTGAGGATTTTGTGAATTTAATTTCATTAATTGCTATATTAATAGAAAATATTTTTTCTAACTAAATCATTTTCTTTTGAGTATTTTGCATGTTTGTTATTGTTTGAATAAATAGTACATCAAAAGAATAAAAATCACCAATGAGCACACACCTTGTGGCTTTTCATAAAAAACTATTTCTCTTTTTGTTGTTGTTGTTGTTGTTGTTCTTCTTCTTCTAATAATAATAATTATAATTATTATTATTATTATAATTAATTAATTAATACTACTACTATTATTATTATTTTTTTCCCTTAAACGGGTTTTTTTGTTCATTAACTGTTTGGAAGCAGATAGAGAAGATAATTAATTAATTGGTGAGTTAGGGAGGTAAATAGGAGATATGTGCCACACTGTTTTTTCTTAGAATTTGTGTTGGGTCTAACTCAACATCATTAAACCTGCTTGTAAGGTGAGATACGCCTTCCACTTTCAAAGACTTTTTTATGTCATACCACATCACATCCAATCTCAACACCCATATCACGTATAACAGTGAACAACTGGAGCTGGACATGCAAATAGGTGGCCCAACAAATTTAGGATAGACTGATACCATCTTAGAATTTTGGTTGAGCCTAATTCAACTACAAAAAGCTGACTTGTTAGGGGAGAGATGTCTCTCACTCATAAACACCTTTTTAGGCCATGTCATATCTAATGCGAGATTATCAAAACATGTAAATAAGAAGAGCGTTGTAGTGTTGCCATTTGAGAAAATTAGGGCCTTAAGGTATTTGAGGTGTAGACCCTCAAAATTCTATAGTGATCTATCCTTCTAATCGGAATTTATCTATGTTTTCCTTTGTAATAAATACCAGTTCCTATCAATTGCTATCAAGGCTCAGAGATTGGAGCTTTGGACACCAGTTCTCATTGGGCTGGATTAGACTCACCTTGTGCAAAAGGATGAAAAAACTTTAACATATTATAAGTTGAAAAAGTAGAATAAATGGGCCAAGTTTTTACTGTTGAAACCACTTGTGTTCTACGTGAAGGGCACATGTAGAATGGTAGATTTAGTGCAACCAAAGCTGGTTATCGCAACTAGAAGCATCAAGAACCTGCATAGGAAGACTAGGGAAAAATTCAGAGGATACAACTCCAACCAACTAGTACACGAAATTATTCTTTTCCAAAGTGGTGAGGAAGGAATGGGTATAGAGATACAGGTGAGAAGAGAACGCAAGAGCCAAATTTTGTTTTCGTTTTGGTTGAATGACCTTTCAGAAGAACAAATGTTTCAAATAATGGGGCTTTTAAAAATGCTGGGCCACTTTGTCATTTAATTTATATCATAGTCATCAAGTTTGATGGAGTGGGACCTTGGTGGAGTTCAGTTTTTAGAAACTACTAACTTTCACCTTGGGGACAACGTAAAACTCTAACAAGGTCATCCACATAAACAACAAGATATATGCATTGGTTAGTAGAGGAATGTCTATACTTTATAAAACATCGAATGGTCGACTTCACTACTAACCATGCCAAATTCCTGAAGAATTAAATTGAATCTACCATGCTCTAGGATTCTACTTCAGGCTGTATAAGGATTTTCACAGCCTACAAACAAAGCCATGAGAATGATACCCCCCTGAGCAACGTACCCAAGCAGTTGCTCCATATAGACCTCCTCAGTTAGATCACCTTATAAAAATGCATTCTTGATATCCAACTGATAGAGAGTCCAATTGCACATAACTGCCATAGACAAGTAAAGACAAACATAAGTCATATTTGCAACTGTGAAGAAGTGACAACATGGTCTAGATTGAAAATCTTAGTGTAGCCGTTAGCTATGAGGTGAGTTTTCAAACAATCAATCTGACCATCTGGTCCTACCTTGATTGTGAATCCTTCTGACAACCAACTATAGATTTCTTTAGAGGAGAGGGGACAAGAGTCCAAGTATGGTTAGAATCTAGGGTTGTCATCTTATCAATCATAGCCTACCGACATCCCAGGCGAGAGAGTGCTTCTAGTACAGTTTTTGGAGTCGACACTGAAGCAATGGGAAGGGAATATGCAATGGTAACTTAGGAGATTAAATATGAGACAAGAGTTTCAAGTAGAATGAGTACCTTTGCAAAAAGCTACAGGTAGGTTCACAAACAGTTCTGATTGGGCCGAAGAAGGTTGAAGAACAAGGACAACGCTGATAAGTAAGAAAAGGAAGGATCAAAGGGATGCAAGACTTCGGTGTATACGAGGATGGAAAGTCAGAAGCAAATGAGAGAGAACCGGTAATATCAGACAAATTCCTGTGATATTGACGAAGTGAAGAATGAACTCAAAGAAGGTGACATGCATATATGTACAAATGATGAGTTGAAGGGGAACAACATCAGTACCCTTTTATACTCAATAATATTCAAGAAAAAGGAACTTAGTTGCACGAGCCTTCAACTTATTGAGACATGAACAAAACAGGTAGATCCAAATATACTCGGAAGAACTTTAAATTTCTGTTCATCAAGAAATAGTAGAGTGAGGTACTTCGTTGTCTAGAGAAGAAAAATGTATTCTGTTGATCAAATAACCAGCCATAAGAATTGTATTGCTCCAAAATTTTAGAGATGCATTTACATGCATCAATAGAGTACATGCAGTTCAATAATATGACAATATTTTCTTTTTGTAAATACCATTCTATTGTGGGGTGTGAGGAAAAGATGATTGATGAACCATATCATAAGAGGCCATAAAATTATTGAAAGAAGCATAAATTTGACGACACCTTAGATCGATACAATGCAAGACTAGTACCAAAGGGATATACTCAAGCCTATGACACCAATAATGAGGAGACATTTGCTTCTGAGGCCAAGGTGAACATTGCACATTTACTCTCTCTTGTTGCCCATTTTGGTTGAGACCTACACCAATGTGATGTTAAAAATGCTTTCTTATATGGAGATTCCCGCGAGAATGGGAACCACAAGTGGAACAAACCAAGTGTGGAGATTGAAGAAGACCTTTGTTAGAATATTAGAAAATATCTTATAATATCATATAGTATCTTTTATATTATATTAGAGTATTTTGAGTTATTTTCTATGATCAATTTATAATCATAGAGAATCTTAGAATATCTCTCATTATTATTATTATTATGATTTATTCCTAATTTAGGATTTAGTCTATATTTCTCTATAAATAGAGGTTAATATTGAGTCTTTTGTAATCAAGTCAGCATTAAGTTATTATCAATAATATTCAAACCCTTATTATTTTCTCTCCTCCTTTTCTCTAAAATCCCACAACTTCAATAGGGTATCTAGAGCCTATTTCGATCCTCCTTGAACGATATCACCTCTATTCCGCTGCTGAGTTCCCAACAATTAGGGAATATAATTATAGTTTCTCTTTTCCAACATTCCGACACGTTTCACTCGATTTCCATTCAATTTGCTACTGCCGCCGCTGCCACTATTTCCGGCAAATTTTTCTGCAAATAACAGTCATCTCCATATCAGGTCATGTCTGAAAGCGCGTCGCCAAAAACCGTCACACGCGCTGCAAATCTTTCATGCGAGTAGAATCTGTCGCCGCTGCCGTCTGCTACTGCCTGTCGTTGCTGTTGTCCTGTCTGCTACTGCTGCCATCTGCTGTTGTTGCATGTTGTCGCTGCTGGAAAAGTATTCCAGCAAATTTTCTGAAACAACCATTGTCTCTTTTGTTTTGGATTCATTTTCTCACTCCGTTGATCGATCATGGCTTCGTTTCATTAGAATTGTGCTGCTTTCTCTTTAGTGTTTGTTAGTTCTTACTAATAGATTATAACAGTGGCTTTTATTCCCACCGACGATCATTCCGGTGGTGTCCCTTTTTCCACAGATGAATCATATTAGTGATGACTTCTTCTTCCATTGATGGTTATTTTGACGATATCTTTTATTTTCATGACTCACACTTTAGCATGACAATTTGGCCCAGATGCACTGGCCCTATCTTTGTCCCAGATGTACTGGCCTTGCCTTTCTCTCCTTGAAGCATGCCTCTCTTTCCTTGAAGCAAATTCAAGTTTAAATATTTTGAGTCTTTGATATTATTGGTTTGAAGCTTCCAAATGCAGTTTTTTAGAAGGACGAACCTTGCTTTGTTTAACTGCTTGCCACGAATTTCTCTCATGCTGATGATCATTCCGGCTATCTGGCTAGGCTGTATTTATAGCAATTCTCTCCGACTTCACATGCATCCCTGAGTTGCCTCTCCATCCTTTTTTATTATTTTGTGGAGCAAAACATTGTTTTCTTGTAGCGAGCTAAAGCTTAGTAAGCTTTAACTTGAGGGGGAGTGTTAGAATATTGGAAAATATCTTATAATATCTTTTATATTATATTAGAGTATCTTGAGTTATTTTCTATGATCAATTTATAATCATAGAGAATCTTAGAATATCTTTCATTATTATTATGATTTATTCCTAATTTAGGATTTAGTCTATATTTCTCTATAAATAGAGATTAATATTGAGTCTTTTGTAATCAAGTCAGCATTAAGCTATTATCAATAATATTCAAACCCTTATTATTTTCTCTCCTCCTTTTCTCTAAAATCCCACAACTTCAACAACCTTATATGGGCTAAAATAATATTCCTATGCGTGTTTCAGAAGATTCACAAAAGCAATGGGGACCTAGCCTACAAGCAAGTCAATGGGATCATTCTCTTCTCTTGAAACATTTACAGAGAGGAAAACTAATTGTTCTTGTTTATGTCGACAATATCATTATTACATGGTTGAGAAACAATGGTTCTTGGCCTACTCACTCACAACAAGGAATTTTTTTTCACTCAGTGGAAGTATGTGCTGGTTCTTTAGCAGGAAACATGCAAATTTGGATGTTAACCTGCAAGTGTTGCAGTCCAGCAAAATCACAGGATGAACTATGAAGAGGGAAGTGCCAGATATTAGTGGGGAAGTTAATTTACTTGGCTCACAGCAGACTAGATTTCAGATATGCAATCAGTTTTGTGAGCTAGTTCATGCATGATCCAATGGTGAGACACCTGGAAGCTGTAGAGGTGCGTTGCAAGTGTTGCAATATCTCAATGCTATTCTAGAGAGAGGAGTCCTATTCAAAGGAGGTGTAAGTTTGATTATGGAGGCTTATACTTACACTAATTATGCAGGTTGAATGATTGATAAAAGATCAATTTTTGGCTATTGCACATTCCTATGCGGGAACCTTGTCACTTGGTAGAGCATTCTAAGGGAGAATTTAGAGTTATGGTACAAGGAATTTGTGAGCTGTTGTGGATTGAAATTGTGCTATAGGTTTTGAAGATAAATATGAAGTTGTTTTGTAACAATAAATTAGTCGGCATTATTGCTCATAATCCTGTTCTGCATGATAAGACAAAACACATTGAGAAAGAGGAGCTGGATGTGGATTGATAACTAACTATACCCTACATTTCTTCTAGGCATTAACTAACAAATGTGTTAACAAAGAGCTTACCAACTGAAAGGTTCAATCAACTTACAAGTTGGGGAATGATAATATTTGTTCAACCTCTTGAGAGGAAGTGTTATAATCCATTAAAAAGTTTAGTGATTATACTGTCATTACTTTTGAAATAATACTCACAAAATTTTCCCCAATTCTACATTTGCTAACCAAGATTTGTGATGATTTTTAATGTTTTGCAGGCTGCACAAGACCAGATTGAGCGAGTAGCCAGTATCAGGAAGAGGTTTAGCCAAGCACCAGAAGCCACAAGGGTGCTGGAACAAAATATTCCATCTGCTCAACCAAATAGTACCCCTTCTCAGCCTTCTTTTACCCAACCTACAATGTCATTTGCTCCTCTCCAAACTACTGAAGAAGATAAGAAAGCAGCAGCTGCTGCCGTTGCTGCTAAGCTTGCTGCCTCTTCATCCTCAGCTCTCATGCTTACATCTGTTCTTTCTTCCCTTGTTGCTGAAGAAGCTGCCTCAAAGAATGGTAGTTTAAACTCTACTGGATTTTCTTCAATACCACCTGGTTTTCATCCGGAGAAAAGATCCAAACTTGAACAGCAAAGACCTGTTTCTGATGTCAACAATTCTGATCCCGGGAGCTCTTCTTTTTTCGCCACTTTACAGCAACAACCTTCTGTGGCAAATGTGCCACTGACACCACCAACCATGCAATCTGTATCACAAACCAATCAATTACAGGGTGCATTTGGTTCAGTGCTCCCACCCCATCATTCACAGATGAATCCACCATCAAATCAGTATGTTCATTCTACCGGATTGATGGTAGGGGAAATTCCTTATGGATATGGATCCAACAACCTACAACCTCCACCACCACCTCCTTTGCCTCCACATGTGGCAATGGGGTTAACTAGGCCCAACACTCAGCCATCACAATCACCTCAATCACAGGCTCAGCAAGCGCAGCAGCAACAACTTTCGTCAGCTGGAGGATTTTACAGGCCACCTGGTGCGGGGTTTTATGGGCAAACCCATCCATCAACACCGCCATCACAGGCACCTAGGCAGTGAGTATTGTTTAAAGGCGAACAGCTAAAATCGCTGTAACCAATGTTGTAAGTTCCTTTAGTAAATTGCTGTATGCGTAGGATTTTCTTGGAGGCTGTGTAATATGTGTATATCATTAGAGAATTAGATACCGCATGAGTTCTGTAGCGTTGCCCTCTTCTACCGCACTCTTGAATGAGTCGTAGGTTCTGACACCATTAGCCAATACTTGACCATTCGTTAAAGGAAAGAACCAGAATGAACTGTTGGGGCCCTCACTAGTTTTTATGTAGAACTGAATACCCTTGTTGTGGTGCATCATGTGTGTGGTCCTCTGTCTTCTTGAAGATGCATATTAGCTTGAACATTAGTAGCTGGTGCTAGGCACATCTTATAGATGAATTCTGAGATGATTTTTCATTTCACTGATCACTGTTATCCTTGGTATACTACTGTATTAGGAGTAGTATCTAATCTTTCTTGACAGGATATGTTGTCATTTTGGTTGGTTGGGTTTTGCATGAAAGCCTTGGTATGAGGTACGCAGACAAGTCCCCTCCTCAAGACAAGGTACATTAATGTTTGGTTTTACCTTTGTCCTTGTCTACATTAGAAATTAAAATTCAATCATATATAATAAGTGTTTTTTTTAAGCAAAATTCGTATAAGTCAACACTAAATCATACAAGTCTTTGGTAAATTTGGTAGGACTTGCGAATTTCAACTAATAGAAATGTGTTGGTAATAGTGTGTTGTAAGCATATTATTTGTAAGTGTATATGAGGTCAAGATAGAACCTCTTTTGTTTCAGATTAGAAAAAGGAGATTTTTGCATAAATTAATTTACAAATTATCAGTTTTAGATATTTTTATGCAAAATAAAAACTAACTTGTGTTTGTTTACAATTATAAATTTTTTTTAACATATCTTATTTACCACATTATTACCAAATTATTTATCAGAAGCTATTAATTATTCATTATAATCATATTGTTGTTTTTGTTTAGATTTAATTACTTCCAAAAGTTGAACCAATCAAAAATGAAATTTTAAAATATTTTTTAAAAGAATTTTTAAATAAAATCGAAATAAACATGTTCATAAATTGATAACATCTTTCGATTACAATTCATCTTCATGTTTATTAAGGAAATTAAATAATTGGATTTATTTTGCTTTAAAGAAGATAAAATATTAGGTTTTATCAAATTTATATTTGGATATGGCGGGAGAGAAAAGAGTTGGTAAAAGACTAAAAGTGGTTTTGGATTTGAAAAAGATGTTTTTATTTCTTTTTCTTACGAATAACTTTGATTTGTTACTACTTGAGGGAAGTTATTTGACACCCTAATTTATAAAAGGGTATAAAACCAATGACCCATAGAATTTGAAGATTCAATATAAATAAATTAAATTAGTTTATTTTTATTCTTATGTTTGGATCTAAATTAAATTAAACTAAATCAAACAAATTATATTTTTATTTGTTTGGTTTTCTGTTTTTCATAATTGTTTGAGTCCCAAATTAAACTATTATATGTATTATTTCTTTTGTTTCATATTATATTATTAGTAGTGTTATATTACGAAAGATGTTGTCCTCATATTTTGTAATCATTATATATATCTTTATGCACATTCTAATTGTAGCTTACGTATTTTTGTATAGTATAAAAAGTTAGTGTTTTTAAATTTTGTAAAGTATTTAAATTTTTTTAAATATCACTACTGAGCCAAACAAATCTGTTCTTCCTCAGTTTGCTTTGGTTCACAGATTGTAAATTTTCAACAAAGTCAAATTGACAATTTTTTTTATTGGTTTAGATTTTATTTTTCCATCATCAATCAAACCAAATCAAAATTTGTTATAGCATTCGATAAAACATATTGTTTTGATATCCATAAGGTTTAACTCAATTGACAAATATTGAAATTATAAGTTAAATATCATGTTTTGAGTCGAATTTGAAATTTTAAAGTTATGTGCGAATTTATTTACTAATTCATCTACTAAAAAAGAAACATTATCTTGATACCGCCATCTATTTTCAAAATATCTCAAGTTATTATTCTCTTATTTTTTCTTCTTCTCATAATTGGTCCCTAAAGTATGTTTGTTTAATTGGTTACTTATTCACAATTGCTATTTTAAATAATTTATTTTAATTTTATAACCAAATTTATGAATATAGGCGATAAATGCACCATTGAGTACAAGCTGAAGATTCTTTTAAAATAGTTATCAAATATATAATTTTAGATTATTATGTTTTTATTTTCGATTTGATAGACCACGAAATCTTAGAATCCGAATTACATTGATGTCGTTATATGTAATAATCATTTTTTATCATTGATTTGAAATCAGATAATTTCTATTACACATATACTAAAACAATCTCCCATTCAATGAAATTAGACGGTTGAGATCAAATTGAACATAAGTTCAATTTCTGGTTGAATCAGTCGCTAAACCAACAAGTTCGATTCAGTTTTTAAAACATTGATTATAACATGCAATTATAACTAAAAATATTTTTTCAAAATCTTGAATTAGTAAAATTGATTCGTTCCATTTTCTTTTTTTGACAGTAAGTTAAACCACTACTACTTTTCTTCCCAACTCATTTGGCTGCCACTATGGCAAATTAGAAGTTTTCAATTATAGCTTCCATTTTATCGTGTCTTGGGTTGCAAGAAAATAACATTGTGTTGTGAAATCAAACATTCACATATCAATGGTCATTATTAAACTAGCAAAATTGCTTCTATTAAACCCTCTACTTCAAAAAGACGTGATTTTTCTTATTGTAATTTTATTGCAGATAATCAATTTACTTTGAAAAATGTTTATGAGCTTTTTTCCTATTCTCGATAAAACTCCACTCTTAATTATGATCTTATATTTGATAATCTTAGAAATTGAAATGATCCTAATCATCATAAAGCTTTTTCTTTAGAAGGTAGCTCATAATCGACTCCTTAAAAGTGATGAAAGGTATTATAGAGGATTTTTGCACGTGATTTTTATCTCTACTGTCATGAATGTCAAAACACTATTATGCATGTGTTAAGAGGTTGTGATGAAGTTAAGGATTTTTGGAATGTTCTGATTAAACTGAATCACTAGAGTAAGTATCTTAGTCTTGGTTTGTATAATTGATTAGATTGGAATTTGTCTACCAATGATGTTGATCAAGTTCAATCATATTGGAGTTCTTCTTGTGATGTGGTTGTGTACGATATTTAAAAGGATCACAATAGTTTAGTGTTTTTTCGATTTTTCTCCTTCTAAAAAACTTTGCTTTTTTAGAGTCTCAATCAAGTTTAATTCATTGATAAAGTTCTTCTTCAGTAGAAATCTTAATACTCCTCAGCTAATCAGGAAATAGTTGTTGTCTGGCACAAACCCCAAAGGTTGGTTTAAAATAAATATGGATGGTCTCTTAAAGCTTCGTTTAGTAGTCTATATGTGGATGAACTTGTTCGTGATAGAGATGGTAAATCTGTGAAAAGTTTCTATAGTATAATTGGTTCTTGTTTTATAGTGTGGGCTGAACTTCGGACATTAACGTTAGACATCAAGCTTGCACGACAATTAAATCTTACTTCAATTATTTTTTGAATTAGACTCTACAGTTGTGGTTAGTATGACTCCTGAAAGATCATCTACAAATATGCATATTCAACCTCTACTCCAAGAGGTTATTTATATTCTCCAATACTCGTATTGGAGAGCATCGGTTATTTATATATTTAGGGAGGTCAATTAATATGTAAATTGATTAACTATTAAGTGTCACTATGCTCAATCGTTTGAGTGAGTTGTAAAGAATATTTTATTTTTTAATTTTAGCATTATAGTTGTATAAGAGGTATTTGTGTACCTAGTTTGATTTCATAATTTAATTTTTTGAATAAAAAATATATATATATTTTAAACATACATATATTTTAAGATTAATCGATTTTACTATTGATATATCGATCGAGTGTTTTGACGGAATAGATGATTAAAATAAAAGGAGAAAACACAACTCTTAGAAATTTGTTTGGCTATCTTTTGATTCTTGTGTATTGATCTTAGACCATTTGTCAATATTCTTTTGGGCTTTCTCTACCTGCAAATGTCCAAATAAATATTTGAATTTGCTTCAACAAAACTAAAAAAAAAAATCAATTGAAGAAATGGAAAATCAAAGTGAATTATATACCTGCTTGTTCCAATCAGTTTTACAAGTGATGATAATAAGCACAACGGTTTGAATAAATGTTCCAAACAACATACCCATCCAAACACCCTATAAAAGAAACAAAGTAACTATTTAATGATGATATTAGTAATTAAGGGGGGTACAAAAGTAAGATGAATTAATTACCTTAACATGCAAATCGAAAATGATACCAATGAGGACTCCAACAGGAATACCAATTAGGTAATAACAACCTATGTTTACATATGCCACAATACTTTGCCATCCAGCTCCAACAGCAACACCTATTTATATTATATTATTAATATTAATTATTAATTATTAAATTTCTCTCAACAAAATAATAATATAGCAAGTGAACAATTTATAAATAAAGAATAGAAAATTATTACCAGAGAGCACAGGTTGAATACTATTCAATAATATGGAAAATGCAAGCAAAGATGATAAATCTCCAACAGCATTAGTCACATCAAGATTTGTAGTGAAAATGTAAGCAATTCTTTTGTTCAAGAATAGAAAGACAAAGAAAAGAATTGATCCAATTGCAAATGATGTGAGAGTTGTTATCAAAATGGAAAATTTTGCTTCTCTTTGATTCCCTCTTCCTAGCTCATTTGCCACTCTAACACTGAAAATTATTCCAAATAAATAAATATATATTATACAAACATAGATAGATATATTGTGATGAATTATATGATTGTAACAAATCACCTACCAAGCTGCAGCAAAAAAGCCAAGTGAAATCATCATTTCCCATCCATTGATGTTTAAGCTGAAAACAAATCATAATTTCATTCCAATTACAAGATTAATTACTAAACAAAAAACTAAGAATTATGTGCATGTTTCATTTGACAATGAATATGGACAAAATTACGTGTGTCACAATTATTTTAATAATGAAAATTATACTTTGAAACTTCAGAAAATTTCAGTGTCAGAATGTCACAAATTTACTGTGATTCAATTCAAAATATATATTTAGAATTACAAATTCATGATTGATTTGAAAAAATTACGATAGTAAATTGGAGTTAAATTCAGTGTAATTCAAACATGGACTATATTTTTTTGTATGAAAATATAAATCAAACTATTATGATAAGTAGAAGAATGAGATAGAGAATTACCATATGGAGAGAGCACCAAGTACAACCTCAGCATCTTTCATGTTTCCAGTTAGAAGAACCAAAATTCCATTGTACCATGTCTCAAGGCTGTAAAATTAGGAACCATATATAGCTTTATATAATCACATAAATTTCTTTAGCCATTTTCATTTACGAAATAATAAAACTGATTGAATTAAGTATGAAGCCAACAATAAATTATGAAATTATCAACATAATTTGAAAAGTGTACCTATAAATATTTATTTTTTGTTTTAATTTTTTGGTTACGAGGAAAGAGACCGTAATAATTTGGTTGGAAGATAAGTAAAATTCGATAAAAAAAATATCTCAATTAAAAATAGATTCTTCTAAATAATTTGTTCTTAATTGAAACTAACGAACCATTTGAATGCAATCATTTAATTTGTAACTATAAACTTTTAAGATATAGGAAACAATAATCTAAATCTGATTTAAGAAGGAATGTATAATATGGAGTTAACATTTCATATATCTTCAAATCTTATTAAGTTAAAATGAATAAATTTTAAAAAAAAATGAAGAAAAAAAATATTTTTACAAAATAAACATATCCTCAAAAAATAAAATAAAAAATAGTTAATTAAATTCTTACCACAACATAACACCAGAAGAGACAGAAAGCTTGACAACAGGCCAAAGATCTTTGAATGCCAAAAGTGTGAAACCTTTCCAAGTATCATGACATTTAGTCATAATAAAAAATAGTTGACCAAAATTTGGTAACCATAATCCCAATAATGTTGATATCATTGCACCATTTAATCCAAAATCATACTTAACAATCAAAAGCCAAGACATGAAAAGGTGAATTGAAATAGAAATTGCAGCTAAGTAAGCAATAATCATATTTTTGCTTTGTGCTTGCAAGAATGTTTGGCAAGTGGATGAAACACTATATGACAAACTAACACCTATTGACCAAAGTGAAATTGTTTGTGCTACTTTTGCTATTTCTTTTTCTTGTCCTAATGCTTCAAAAATTGGAGAGATAAATAGGTAAAGAGGAAGAAGTAAAATTGATGTGGAAAGTAATACTATCCATGATCTTTGTAGATACACTCCAAGCATGTCATATTGTTTTGCTCCATATGCTTGTCCACATAGTGTTTCCAATGCACTTGCCATACCAAGCTGCATTTCACAATTTTCATCCATTTAAATAATTATAATAATAATAATGTAGGTTCTATGTACAAAAAATAAGTAAAATAAAAGCAAAACTAAGGACCATTTTAACTTAATTTAAAGTTTTAAATATATTTTTTTTCATATTAATTTTGTCAAATTTACATTTTATATTAGTTCTTTATATTTAAATACGTCAACAGTATTATAACAAACTTCATTTTTATTGATGTATGAAATAAATATCCAAATTGATTATTGAAATTGTGGAATTGTATTAACTTAGTTACTCATATTGTCGATATTTTAAAATGATTCTTAAAATTATAAAATTTTGATAAAGTTTATTTGTCCGTTGATATTTATATAAACTAAAATGACGTTAAATTTGTAATATCATAAACAAAATTGAAACTAAGTGAATAATGTCATGGATACATTTTCTAACAAATTCAAATAGAATGATGATTTTGATTAACATTTGCAATTTCAGGGATTATTTTGAAAAATTGTTAATGTGAGAAAAGGTTGATACAATCTACAATTTCAAGGACTACCTTGACGAATTCATCAAAATAATATTTAAATTACATCATAGTGACTATTAAAATATATCATCCCATCAAAATTAACATAATTTCTTTAGTGTTTTTCTAAGTTTGTGACCTAGTTAGTATGAATGAGTTTAATTGTAATACTGAGTTGTAAAACAATTTTTATACCATATCATTGAATAATGATGCATATAAAGTTGTAACATAAGTGGCCTAAAAATAAACCTTGTTTTAATGGTGTAAACATTTATAAAAAAACAAAAGACTTGACAAAAAATAAAATAAAACACCTATTTAAAACTTAAAATCAAATTAAATAACATCTAATTGAATTTTGTCTAAAATAATCTAACACTATTGACAAAAAAGTATGAGAAAGAAAAAAGTAGACTTACCAATATACCAATGACAAACTTATTTAGAACAGATGTGACAAGGGCATAGGCAGCAAGTTCAGTTGAACCAATATGACCAATGAAAGCTTGACTTATTATAAAGATTCCAAATGTTGATACTCTTGTAAATGTTGCTGGACCAGCTACCTTCCAAATCTTCTTGCTTTCTTCCCATACCCTTTTTCTTAGTGATGATTTTTCATTTTCATCACTCTCATATGAATCTATAAATTTCTTCTCCAACATCTTCTCTCTTAGATTTTCCATTGACATTTTTACTACTATTGAGCTGCCAATTTTTGTTGTTGTATAAAGATATGTAATTCATAGATTTCATGATATATATAGCATAAAATATATATATAATTAATAAGGCAAATTAAAATTAATTTTCATGGATTGAAGAGTATTTTAATAACTTTTCATGGAATGATTAAAAAGTTTTACTTGTGTATCTAATCATATTTTACGGTAATGTTATGTTAGAATATTTTTTGAGTTTAATAACTATGTGGTAAGTGTGAAATATTTACACTCACGTGTTTGTCTTCTCATTTTTATCAATACATAGTTCATTTATTTGATTGAGAATATAATATAAATTCTAAATGAAATAGTTTAAATAAAAGATAAAATGGAAACAAAATAAGTCACCTTAAAATTTAGTTTTTTTGTCTGTAAATGTAGTATTATATATATGTATTAAATTTATATTTAAGTAAAATAGAGAATGATAAAATGGTAAATAAAATAATTTAAATAAATAATAAAATTGGAAGAAAAATAAGATACATCGAACTTTTATATTCCTTTTATATATAGTATTTATAGATTATAATATTGTTTTTCAAAATATATGTATAAATATCTACATTGAGATTTGTGAAAATAATTGAATGTCTATACAATTTGTATTATTATTATTGTATGTTTACAATTAATAAAAAAAACTCATTTAAAAAAAAATCGATGCACACATATATTTATTGATGAAATGTAATTTGATGCATAGTAATTAAATGGATATTTAAATAAACCAGCATGTGAATGATTTAGGACTGAATACATTGATTGAGTAAAATAAGTATACAGAACACTGTATGGAAAAAAAAGTAACATCATATAGAAAGGTTTATCCTTAACTAGATATTATATGTTATTGAGCTTGAAAAAATATAATTATTGCAAACAATTGATGTCACACATTGTTAAAAAAAGATAAAACTCAAGAATAGTTTTTAATAGTAATATTTTTCATTTTAAAATTAGTTTTTATTATAATGAATTCAACTTACTTAATATAAAAATATAATATATTATAAAAACCTATTGATTTAGACACTATAATATTGTGTGAATATTGAGAAAAATGAATGTCCTACATGAAACGAGCTAAGTAAGGTATTTATGAAATAACGTACATAAGAATAATAATTAAATTTTCAAGGAGTAACAAGAAACATGAAAAGAGTAAAATATTTACATAATATTGTTATTAAATCAACCAAACTCATTTTTAGAAAAAGATAAAGAGAAACTCCTTAATTGTTGACCAAAATACAACTTTTTTTGGAGGCATGTTGACCAATAAATACATGCATAATCTTTTTTTTTTCTTCTTCTAAATACATGCATAATCTACCAATACCAATCACTACCATACTTAGAAAATAAATAAAAACTAATAGCGGTATAAAGTTAATCACAAATGGATTTTCATGAACTATACCCAATTCTTTGGAGCCAATCCCAACAATTTAAAGGAAATCCAAGAGGTATATATATATATTAAAAACATCACTCTTTATTTTTAAGCAAACAAAAAAACAAACAAAATTTAATGATGAAAGCATAATACACTTTAGGTTTAAATGTTTTTAAAAATATGATTATATTTTTTCATTTATATTATTTTTCCCTTTTAGTATCTATTTTTTTTTATATTCATTGAGGCATATAGTGTGATTTTATTGACCACATATAATGTTAGAGAATAAATACAATAATTTTTAAATTTACTGAAACTAAAATTAAATAAATAATTACAAAATTACAATTAAAAATATTATAATTACATTAACTAAAATAATACTTTCACGTACATTTTACGCCCAAATAACTAGTGTGGAGGACATCCCCTAATTAGATTCGAAAATATGACTTATAAATAGAGCTGTTAATTCGACAAACTCCCTAATTATTAGGCTCAATTGACATGTTAGAGGGGAAAAAATATCTATAATTTAAAAGGCCCAAAAAATCAAAACCCCCTAACCTAAAAACCTTCTAAATTTTTGTGGATTTAGTGGACTTATACGTCCACTTTTTTAAAAAAATAATCGATTTTTTCACTGATAAAAATTTTTTGATTTTTTTTTGATAAAAAATGATTTACAATTTTTTTTATTCGAGAAAAAAATTCAACTTTTTTTGAGAATTTTTTTTTAATTTTTCTCACAATGTTTTGAGAATTGTTTTTTTCATATTTTTTCAAATAAAATAAATTTTGAAAATTTTAAAAAAAAAAAAACTCAAAATTAACAAAATATTAGAGGCGTGTAAGTCCCATGAGTCTCCTCTCTTAAACTCCATCAAATAATGGGTCGGGTTTTAAAAAAATTATTTTGATAAGGAGCCTAATATTATGGGTTTAATAACAAAAAAAAAATTAAAGAGACCTTGTGTTTGGGGCTTTTTTAACAGCTTTACTTATAAAGAGTTTCTCACAAGTTACAAATTCTAAGTGTTTGTCTAATTATTTGTTGACGGAAATTAATTTTGAATAAAGGTGAATTTTGCAAAATGAATTTTTGGTAAAATTGATATAAATGAAATCAATTATATTTTTTAGTGTATTTATGTAAAAGTGAAGTACGCAATACATTTGAGATAAAAAATGTCAAAATTATATTTGGGTCTAGAATCTCTTTTACATATCACAAAAAGTAACATGCACAAATTATTCATATGTAGAACTACCATTGAAATTTACTTATCAATAACACTAACTTATCAAACAAAGCTTTTAGGCCATTTTTAAAACTTTCATTTCTTATAAGAGAGGATGGATTATTTAGACTATTTTTAAGTATGAAAGGATAGAAAAAGCGCACTTATAAAATAATGAGAATCAATGGGGAAAAAGAATGAGAGTTCACCTTTATTGTCTTTAATATGTTTTGTTGTCAATAGAAGAAGTTCTCACAAAAAGAAGAGCAAGAAGGCCCTGGAAAATACCCCACTTTAGGTCTAAAGCTCAAGCTTATGTGTGTGTATATATAATATATATATTGATGTACAAAAATGGTGAGCGGTTTGAATTGACTAGCCTCATAAAAAAATTGCTTAACATAAAACTCTACATGTGTGAACACAAGGAAGTAATGAATTTCAAATATAAATAATAATAATAATAATAATAATAATAATAATAATAATAATAATAATAATAATCCCCAAGCTCATTAAAGATTTAATGTGAACTATACACGTATGATATTTCTCAAAAGTCTAATTTTTTATCTCTTTGTTAATTATTTCAACCTCAAATCATATTTCACCCTATATCAATTAATTGTTAATTTAATTATATAATTGTTTTAAATATCATTTTAAAAATAAAAATACAAGATTATTTTTTTTTATCATCAAAGCTTGCATTAATGATCTTTTTATGATTGTTCCATACTTTATTTGAATTTTGTCCATTGAATTTATATAGTCAAACTCTTAATATTAAAAATAATGAAAATTCAAAATATATTAATATATACATTGCCAATTTTTATGTCCTATTCCATTATATATTTTAATTTATAATTATAACAATGTTGAAAATTTATAATTAAGTGAATAGACAAATTGGTCCTTGAAATTGTAAACGTCAGTAAAATTATAAGTTCATGAATTTTCTGAATTAGAAAATAAATTCCTGACATTGTAAAAATCAATCAAAATGATTCATATATAAATTTTTGTCCTTAAATATATTGATGTGATACTACAATGAATATATGTTCTTATTATTTATATTATATTATCAATATGATTTTGAAACTCACCTCATTCATTGTTTTATCTTGCATTTGCAAAATCATTGTTATTTCATGATAAATCTTGAAATTAATTATTGAGAGAAACCGTACTCTGATATATATATTATATCAGTAATAAGATTTATAAATTGTATTTTATTGATTTAATTAGAAATTACTTTTTGTAAGAAAACCTTGTTAGTACTAGTAAATTTTTAAAATTAGATCAATAAATTCTAGTTAAGTTAAGTTTGTTTAGATTGTACTATAAAAATATAATATAATATATATTATATTGGGGGTTTAATGTGTGACAAAGTGGTATTAGAGCGTATATGTTCAATGATGACAAATGGTCAAATGTCAGTTCCATGTCAATTGTGTTTATTTGTGTATTATTTTTATTTTTACTACATTTTATATGTTATGTGCTATATATTTTTCTATGAAAGTTGACTTATAAATTTATTGAATTTTATTTGATTTATTGATGTGTGTCAAAGTTTATGCATTCTTGCTTTGTGTTAAAAAGTTAGAAGCTACAATTTTTTTATTGATCAGTCATGTGTCAAAAATTGTTAGATCTTGTTAATGTTAATTTAAATTGATATGAAATTATTTTATTTGTTTACTTAAATGTCAACTTATTGTTTTTTTTTATATTTTAACATTACAACTAAAACACCACAAAAATTTGATTGTTAAATTATATATCTTATGTTTAAAATTTTAATTTTGAATAAAATATTTCTTTTTATTTTTAATTTGGCTTTAGTGAACATTTTGTGATTATTGTCATTACTATAATTGTTTATTTTAAAATAATGTTGTAGATATTGTTGTCAATTAAAATAAAACTATTCTCTTTATTAGTTATAATATTTTAAAATTCAGTTTTTTTATTATATAGAGCACATAAATTGATTTCATCCAAAGTAAAAATGTTGATTTTTATGTTCAAAAAATTAAAAAATACTCATTTTGTTTGAGTTTGAATTTTAAATTACGTGAAAGTGTTTGAGTTTTTATTTTGTTATTGAAATCGCTTTAAGACATTCGTCTTGATTTTGAAATTGTAAGGAATTCTTATTATTAACAATAACAATTGTTGAATGTTTAAAGTTGGTAGAACTTTGAAGTTATTATTTTTAGAATACAAGTTGTGAAGGAATTAAAGTTCATTTATTTAATAAAACAAAATTAATTTTATATTTAAATTTTTGTTGATTTATTTATAAGAATTAAATTGTGTTGGAATGATATTGATTTAAAAAATATTATGATGATTTTGTTTAAAATTTAGAATAACCAAAAAAACTCCATGTTTTACTATGTATTTTTTAAGAAAATTTAGAAATTTTACTATAGTGTACAGTTTTGAGAAAATAAGTAAATTAGAACTATTTCCAGAAACTTTTGTTTTGGAAATATTTCAATATGTATAGTCTAATATTCCTTTGAAGATATATATAGGTTGAACATAATATTATAAGATATAGGAGAAGCAGACACTAGATTTATTGATCAAAGAGCATAAAAATAGGGACACTTTGAGAACATTTTAGCTTTTTTATTTATTTATTAGAATATATGAAAAAATTTATCATAATTAATTTAAATAAATACAAGTTAACTCACACAATTAAAACGTGAGTTCGAATTTGGAATAACGTTCAACTTAGTAATATCGATATTTGTCAATTAAATTATAACTTAAAGACGATATTATTTAGCTTTAGATAACAACAAAGTATCATCAAGAAAAAAATAAATAAGTCAGAGACAAACTATAAGTATATACTTGAGTAGGTAGGCTACCACAACTTTGACCTGTATCATAAATTATTTCGCTTAATAATTCAATATCAATAATGAGTTTTATTAATTTAACCATTGATTATTTACATATAATATAACAATAATCAAACACATAAATTTTTATATAAATATAAAAATCGTAGCTATGTAATCTAATAAAAAAATAGAATTTTTTATTTTACAATTAAATCGGTGTAATTTATTATTGATATTGAGATATTAAATGATGTAACTCATTACATAATTACACCTCAAATGAATGGATTTTCACCTTATTTACTCATGGAATAGACTAATTCCCACCCTATATAAGGTTATATTCAATATTTCCAACAACCTACCAAATATTTTTTCCCTAAAAAATATATTACGAAATATCATAAACGAAATGAATGAATCATACCTCTACAAATTAAAATAAAAAATTGTAATTGTGTTATATAGTAAATAACATAAATATATATATATGTAAGTGGATACAAGAGATATAAGTCTTTTTTTCAAAATTAAAAGGAATGTAGGTATCATATAAAGAGAATTCGAGATATCCCAATGCAATTTTCTCTTTCTCTTTTAAGTATTATTAAATATAATTTATGTTTGATTAATTTAAAATGTTAAGTTTATTTATTTTTTTGTCAAATTTGTACTCCTTGAATTCATCCAATCTCATTTATAAATTAATAAAATGTTCTTGTTTCATATATATTAAGAAATTAATTATAAAAACTAAAATGTTCCTTTTTTATAATATTTTTCACATAAAATTTGCATTAAAATTATGCATTTATTCTAGAAGATAGGAAAATGATTAAGTAGTAGTATTTTTATATCAGTGATGTTAAATAGAGTTTCACACATATTTTTGGAACAATGTATTCATATATTTTTCAATTATTATATATTATGTTTCTTATTTTAACTTACTTCATATTTTTATAGTATAAAAATATGTTTGAAAATGAAATTTATTTTTCTTTCTTTTTTTATATTTTTAAATTAATTATCTTAAAATTATAAATATTTTTTACTCGATTCAAGGAAACTAAACCAACTACTTTTTCATCGATTTGGTTCACATTCGTAAAAAGAAAAATTACTTATACTTGATCGATAAATAGATCAAAACAATGCATGTGAATTAAGCTTAATTATAAACATCAATTCAACACAATAACAATTATTATCATTGTTTCTTAAATATAATTCAATTAATAGTTGTAATGAAATTATATGAGTTTAAGTTTGAACTAAATGTGTGTGAAGCCAATATTAGGCTATTTGAAAAAAAATAAAAATAACAATCATCATCATTAATATTTCAAGAAATTTATTATCTGAGATGATATTTTATAATTAATTCAGCATACAATAAATGTGGAGATATATGGTTAAACTTCAGTGGTTGTTATAACTACCTTTCGCCAAGTTAGTTATGATAGGTGATTAGTTAGTTTGCTTGTATATACTATGAATGAAGTTGTAATATGGAAGTAGTTGGTGTGGCAAGTTGTAGTAGCAGTAAGAACTGGAAACTAATAGAGACATATGCAATTTATGATTCATGGAAGAGAGAAGATTAAGAGAGAAAAGAAAGATTGAGTGAAAAGACTAGTATTGTTGGTTTATAAATAGTGATAGATACTAAGAGATCAATCTTGAGAAGGTCTTAGTCCTGTAAAGTTCAATCGTTAATAGTAGATTAATCTTGTTTGCTTGTTTGTGATGTAAGCCTCATTAATTGAGACCGAACACGTAAATTTTTGGTGTTATTCTTCCTTTATCCTTCTTTAATTCTCGTTTACATTTGATTGAGAAAACTGTCTTATCAAAACTGCAGAAAATCAAGAACATTTTGGTTTTCTGGTTTTTCAATTTTGTCCAGAACGTTCTCCGTTTTCAGCAGAAAACGTAAAACGTTCTCCGTTTTTGTTTTTTCTCTGTAATTGTTTGTCTTTCTATTTTGTTGGTTAATTCTTGTTGTAGATTCCAATATTGTTTTAACAATTGGCGCCGTCTGTGGGAAAAGGGAGCAACAATTGTCGGAACCATAAAATTCGACATTGAAAAATTCAATGGATCAAATGATTTTGGTCTATGGAAGATAAATATGCACGTTGTTTTGGTACAAAAAGACTTGGTGAACATATTGAAGGGTGAATCGACTCTTCCTGCATCAATGACTACACGAGAAAAGGAAGAATTGGTTGAAAAGGCAAATAGCATTATCATCTTGTGTCTTGGAGACAAAGCTTTGAGGGAGGTTGCAAGGGAACCAACAACAACATCCTTATGGCTTAAACTTGAATATCTTTACATGACTAAGTCAGTTTCAAATAGGCTCTTCTTGAAACAACAGTTGTTATCTTTTAAAATGGATGAAGAGAAACCTATCACGGTTCAACTTGCTAATTTTAACTAGATCCTTGATAATTTAGAAGTCAAGTCAGATGATGAAGACAAAGCTCTGATCTTGCTTAGAGTGTTGCCAAGTTCATGTGAACATTTCAAGGATGCTATTATATTCGGAAGAGAACAAACAATTACTCTTGAAGAAGTGCATGCCTCCATCCGAACAAAGAAAAGTTATAAAAGACTTGAGATCAAGAAAAATAATCATGTTGAAAGTCTGAATGTGACCAGAGGAAGATCTGACAAGAAAGGATCAAATAGAAATATGCATATGTCCAATTCAAGATCAAAATATGTATTGGGATGTTCTTGAAGAGCAAAGGCTATGAATGAATTATTCTGGTATGGAGTAAAGGTGGAGAATTGTGGAGATATGCCTCAAATAGATTATTTTTTGTAAAGCATAAAGCTGGTACAATGACAACAAGGACAATGATGAAGTTATTATGATATTGAGTCAAGGTGGAGAATTGTGGAGATATGTCTCAAATCATCTAACTAAAGTTGGTTAAACATTAGTGGTTGTTATAACTACCTTTGACCAAGTTAGTTATGATAGGTGGTTAGTTAGTTTGCTTGTATATAATATAAATGAAGTTGTAATATGGTAGCATTTGGTGTGGTAAGTTGTAGTAATAGTAAGAGCTGAAAACTAAGAGAGACATATGAAATTCATGATTCATGGAAGATCAGAGAGAGAAAATTAAGAGAGAAAAAAAAGATTTAGTAAAAATGCTAGTATTGTTGGTTCATAAACAGTGATAGATACTAGGAGATCAATCTTGAGAAGGTCTTAATCTTGTAAAGTTCAATAGTTAATGGTGAATTAATCTCGTTTGCTTGTTCGTAACGTAGGTCTCATCAATTGAAATCGAACACGTAAATTATTGGTGTTATTCTTCTCTTATTCTTCTTTAATTCTCATTTACATTTGATTGAGAAAACTGTTTTATCAAAACTGCAATTGTTTATCTTTCTGTTTTGTTGGTTAATTCTCATTGCAGATCTCAATATTATTTTAACAATAACTTAGTTGGTTGTCTTCGTACTAAACATTTAATTAGGATCTTGCAAGTCTTAGGTATCATTAGTTTTCACAACTCAAATTAGACACCTAAGTTACCATTATAATAACAAATAAAAATGAATTTATTTCTCTTTAATTTTCTCACTCATATTAAGTATAAAATAAGAAATTTAGTTTTTTTGCAGTGAACCGACTAAATGCATTCACGCAGTGGGTGACTTTGGGGTCAAGAAAATATAAAGAATGGAATTCAACTAGATATATCCACAAATTCAATATCTGATCCCATTTCTTAAGCCACACTTCGTCAAAGAGCATTAAGAAAACATTACATTCACACACAATACTATATAACCAAACAACAAATTGTGCTAGCTAGATATTAACATTGACATATATTAATTTTAATGAGAAGTATATGTAAAATATAATTGTAAATAAGATGATTTTCAAATACATTACATCAAATACCAAAGTGGAACACATATTGTTCTTGCACATAATATTTTATGTTTCATATCTATAACTTTTTCTAAAAAATGCCAAACATAAATATATAATTTCTCTAAGTATACCTTTTGAAAACCCACTTTTTTAATTTAAAAATAATAAAAGAAATATGTTCATAAAATTTCTCAAAGGCATAAAAATAAAATCAAAATGGTCTTGAAAAGATCAACGATTAGCACCACAAGAATCCATTTAATTTAATAATCACATAACGGAAACATTTAAGATCCAATGTCAAGCAACTTAAAATCATACAAAGAAAACCAAACAACATATTTAGTCTTTTGAACAAGAAATGAATCAAATATATAAGAGCAATTACTTTTAACGGCGGTTATAGTTCATTAGAGCTTTCTTCACCTTTTCAAGAGTTGTTGTCAAAAGGGTTTTGGCATTAGCCGCACTTTCCACATTTGTTAAATTGGTGGTTCTGTCTGCACTACAAGACAAAATCTCATAAGCCAAAGTCAACAAAGAACCACCTTTGAATCCTTCGGAGTTAGTTGCATTTGATTTTTGATCATTTGGACACACAACAAAACCTGAAGGAAGAATATGCATTTTTACAGTGTCTTCACCCCTTATG
Organism: Cicer judaicum; assembly: GCA_037974835.1. Lineage (NCBI taxonomy): Eukaryota > Viridiplantae > Streptophyta > Magnoliopsida > Fabales > Fabaceae > Cicer > Cicer judaicum. Next base: position 4,924,081 of record JBBPBS010000170.1, read on the forward strand.
GCCACATTCATAGATGCAACATCAATTCCAGCAAATATAACATATGATCCCACATGTGATGTGAAATTTTCTTGAAGAATCAATACATTTTTCTCACTAGGGATGAAAGGCTGGTTCACATAAGAAAAAAAAATTGAAATTAACTTTTAATCAATTTTTTTTTATTTTGACTAGAAGTTTAATTTTGTTACGCACAATTGAAACATAAATTTTAAAGAGATGGTAAATACCTTCATAAGGGAAATGAAGTTTCCGTGATGATATCCATTTGAAATGTGTGCAATCTCGTGCACTCGATTTTCATAAGCAAGAACATCCCACTATAATAAATAAATAAAATTAATATATAACCATTAACAAATATTTGATGCAAGATTAACATTTAACTACTAAATGAAACTTGTTTATTTTTATTACATAAACAAAAATTGTAAAAATAATAGGAAATGAACCTTTGATCGTTTAGTAGGATCTATGAGGAACTCAAAAACTTTATCAGCTGTTAAAGGAGTCCAAAGGGTGGCAATAGCAACAACACCCTTTCCATTTGGCTGGCCAGAAGAAGTGATGTCTTGAAAAGAAACCCTAATCCCACCAATGCTATCTTCAATTGTACTTGGAAATTCCACATTACTTTGGATTGTTAGACATTCACAAAACATCCTAACCATTCTATGAGAAAGCCTCATCACACTTTTTCTCCCTTCAATTGTTTGGATCACTGAATAATAACATACCATATTAACTTATAGCTTTGTATGAGATAAAATAAGGGAGAAGGTTCAAATAAAAATATAATCTATTTGTAATTTTATCATTAAGTGTTTGACTTGACGCCAAACTTAGGTCTCGTTTACTTTGGGAAAAAATTATGTGAAAAAATTATATTTTTTGTTTTTAAAAATTTATGTTAATTTTATTTGTTAATAAGAGACTTTAAGTGAACAAGTGTCTATGTTATCAGAAATAATAAAAATATCAACAACAAAAAAAATATTTTTATTATTTTCTAGAATACATCATCCCTAAGAGGGGGACTCTGAGGGTGTTCGAGATGTACGGTTGAATACAGTCCTAAAATTTTAGAGGCATCAATAATTTTTTTTACTAAGTATATATAACAAACTCATTTTTTAGGTTAAGGTATTTACTAAAAAATTATAGTCGTATTAAAATAATTTTAAATGAAAAATTATATCTAAATTACATAGACCAAATACACTGATTTTTATTGATTCAACCGCCTCTTATAAAAAAGAGAGAAAAAATAATTTAACAAAGTATAATCAATTTTATATTTTATGTCTCTAATTTTTCATTATTTCAAACTTTTTCTAATAGTATTTGATTTGAAGAGTAAAGATGAAAAAGTGTAACCTCCTCCAGATTCATGATCAGGGATCCTTGGAAGGAAGAAACAATAAGTTTTCTCACACATTCTCTGAAGTTCTTTAATCCAGCTTTCAGCTCCATATAAATTATGGGTACCAATAAGATCTTTATATAAATGATGTGTATGGATCTCATCATTCACTTCCACATGTTCAACCCAAGTAACCTAAAACATAAAACATGTAATAATAATAATAATAATAATAATAATAATAATAATAATAAATAATAATAATAATAATAACAATAATAATAAATTTATGATTTGCACCAAGAATTCAAATATGTTATTAGAATTTATTCATCTACTATGAACTACAAATATGTATTTTCTCTTGAATAAAATATAAACAAAAAAAATATTTAAAAAATTGATGTATCTTTTACTAACCATGCAAGTCCCATTAGGCATTTGACGTATCATGCAACCAGATGGATATTTCCAAGCATGAGAATGATGATCAGTGTTTGGTTGAGAAGAATCATATGACACATTTGCTATCGTCCATGTTCCAACACCAATTTGTTTGCAATATCGAATGATATTAAATTCACGAGGTCGCACTAGAGGTGACAAAATGTGCATTTTTTCATACATCTATTAGAAAAGTCAAAATAACAATTATTAATATTGACCATTAAAAAATAAATTGAAAAAAGTTATAACTAACATGCTTAACATAAAAAAAAAAAAAAAAAAAAGGTTTGCACAAAAATGAAATATACCAATTGGAGTGATATATCTCCATTTTCCAACACCCCTGTTTCAAACACTTTGATTGTTTCAGATTTTTTCACCATTGTTGGAAACAACTTTGCCCATTTCTCCTGAAAAAGGTGGGTTATATATCATACTCTTGTAACAATATATATAAAACTAAATAATTAAATTGGTAATTGAAACTGTAGGATTGTATCAATTTAGTCCATAGTATTATCAATATTTTAAAATAATCTTTAAATTTATAAATTTTTACTCAAATTTCATCTCTCCGTTATCTATATTTCAAAATGATCTATAAAATTAATTTTTTTTAATCAATTTCATCGTTATATTGACATTTGCAAGACGCTCTAGCTAGTATGACATTAAAGTTATAATACCAAAAATAAATTTAAAACTACATGAATAATATCATAGTTGCATTTGAGATTAGATTCATATAAATAACAAACTTGATTATCATTTTGTAAATTTATAGCTTATTTAATAAAAATATTAATAATATGGCGACTAAGTTTATACAATCCTACAAATTCAAAAACAGAAGAGTCATAAGAGTATTCTTACCGCATCGAGAAAAATGTCAACTAATATCATGCCACTAAGGTTGACCATGGCTGAATATTTTGATGCTTCTTTAACAATATTGGGACCTTTGAAGTGACTTTTCTTAGGAAAAACTTGATCATAAGTTTCACGAACTAGGGTTAACTTTACATCTTGTGTAGTAGAAGAGTTGACCCAAAAAGGTTCATTCATCCTAATAAGCCTAATTAACTCTTCCATTGCAATAGTTGCAATTTGAGTTATCATTGATTTTTCAGCATCACAATTTTGCATTGGTTGATTCACTCGCATCACATGATTGTGATTGTGACGACTTGAACTTCCACTAACCATTTGGTTATGTGAAAATGTTTTTACATGAGCAAGAGATAACTCTAATTCAGGCAGTGATATCTCTTTTCTTCTATACTTTGAAATAAGGGTGGAAACTTTCTCAATCTGAAAGTAAAATTTATTTCACAAATAATTAATATTAATTAAAAACATTCATTTTATAACTATCCCTTTAATCAGCAATAAAATAGCTGATTTTAAATATGTATTTAATCCTTGTAAATATATAGTCGTTGATTTTTAATCTTTTGTAATTTTTTTTTGTCAATGTAAATATACCACATTATTTTTTCGTTTTAGTTGCCTTAAAACTTGTTTGCATGGGAATTAACCTTTGTAATATATGTAATATTTATTTTAATCTTACTACAACATTTTTTAGTTGTGATAACAATAAAAAAGTGTGGCGTAAATCAAATTAACTGTAGTTTACAGAGATTAAAATAGTTATAAAATTTAAAAATAAAATATAGTATATTTAAAAGTAAAAAAATAATTACAAAAAACAATAATATATTTGCATGATCAAATTCATAATTAAACCTAAAATATAAAATATAATGAATGAAGCAAAATGCATACTTAATTAAACCTAAAATATATATATCATTGATATAAATATAATGAATGAAGCAATTATACTAACCTCTTGTTTCAACTGATCATTTTCCTCTCCCATTCTTTTCATGAAAAGTTCATGTTCTTTTTGGGGAAATGGTGGGCCCCCACAAGTTGAGCAAATTGTGGACTTGAGTGCCTCATTGATAAGATTGTTTTCATTTTGAAGCATATCATTCTCATTACGAAGAGCACTGTTACTTACTCGCTTTTCTTGATTCTTAAGTAACAAACACATAAATTAATTATTACTATTAACATATAAAAGATTAATTGGAATATATTTTCGTGTTCACAAATCATAATTATTCATATATATAATTTCAAAATAATTAACTCTTAAAATCAAAAAAATTTATAATACGATAGTTATGGTTGATTAATAGTGTAAAAAATATTTATCCTAACAATATATATAAATTTTACATTGTTGCCTAACCACAATTTTTTAAAATGTACGAATTTTAAAATACTTAAAATTTTATCATTATCTGAAAGTTATGATTAATAGATAGTATAAAAAATAAATGTACATTGATGGTGTTTACAAATTAAATCAGTTACATAAAATAATTCTTAATCATTAGTACTAAGTATATAAAATTGCACGTGAATAAATTTGGAGTGAGTGTATAAGTGAAAAGAAAAGAACCTTCAATAAAGTTCTCTTGTTCTGAAACCAAAACCTGATTTGTTTGGGCTCAAGCCCAACCTGCGCAGCAAATTGAGTCCGTTGGGCCTCATCTGGATGAGGGCATTCTTCCATGAATCTGTAATCCAAAAAATAATTAAATAAATTACATTTTGGTCTTTTAATAAGTCACAATGGAAATAAAATTTACAATTAACAAGGGCACACACAAATGTGGTTCATAAAATGTTTATTTACTTATCATCCCTCCCAAATCTCTTTTTCAAAATTGGATTCTCTATAATCGATTTTATGATGCAGCTAATTATAAATCATTAGATTAATAGATAATCTTTATTTCTCTTAATCTATCGATCTACAACTGACTATACAATAAAATCAGCATTAAGAAATCCACATATGTGCTTTTTTAATGTTAAAATCATATAGCATTTTGTTATCAACTAAATCATTTAACATTCATAATACCTTCTTATAAATAAGATAAATGGGCCTAGCATTACGGGCTACAATTAGGCCCATATCAGATTTATCATAATCAAGGCTTATTTAATAAATGAGCTAAACCACAACTTTTTGAAAAGACTAGAGTAAAAAATAAAACTTTTTAAAAAGACTCCGTGAACAAAAAAATTGAACTCCAGACTACTCCAAAAATCTTTTAATCATGTTAAACTTGTGTAAAATAAATTATTGTTATTGTTATTGTTATTACACTAAAATAAAGCATTGAATATTCATTCATGATCATACAAACAAACGTATAAAATTAATTAAATTAACTAAGTTTAATTAATTAGATAGTTAGATTTAAAAAATTAATTTTTTTTTAAGATTTAATAGATTAGACAATACTCGAGTTCGATCTTTAACTTCTCCATATCAAAACGATTTGAAATAAATGAAAACTAAGATAAAGTAGTTAGAATTAATTAAACGAAATATATCAAATTTAATTAAACACGTAAATAAAAGTTTTATGAAATAGTTTGTTTGAATCACAACTCTCCCAAAGTGTGTGTTGTGCTTGTTATCAATTAGGCGATTTGGGGGATAAATGAGATTTGTTAATTCAAAATTGTCTTAAGCTCCTTCATAATCAAGACTTCGAAATACCACAAAAAATAACAAAATGAAAATCTAGTTAATGAAAATGGTTGTCTTACTTTTCAAGCATGGTTGTTTGAATACGACTTAGACGTTTGTGCGATGATCTATCTCCATTATTTGAGTTATCAGTGACTTCAGCGGTGCTCGCACCTTTATTTGGGTAATCCATTTCTTAATCTTTATTGTGAAATACACTCACAAAATAATAAAATTATTTTCCTTCACCCTTATTTATGTAAGAGATTTGTATATTTTACACTGTTTATATACATTGGATAGTTGTTTGTGGCATCTTTTAAATAATCTCAAAAAAGGAAAATTGAACAATGATGTAATAAAAATAGAAAAAAACAATAATTTAATTACTGGTCCGGTGCAGATTTTCCTCTGGGTTCTGAAGTATCGGAAAATGGAAAGTTTGTCGATTATTTTATATAAAAATATCAAATTTTCTAAAACAATCATTCTAGTAATGTTTTGGGTGCCAACATAGTTGGAATATCGAGGAACATAAATGATGCCTTTCTAATGCATCAACGCTTCGTCTAATTATTTTCTAAAAAAAAAAAATCATTTTTAACCGACTAATAACAATCTAGACGCAAATTTAATATTGTAATGTTTGTGTTTATAATAGTTAGTTGGTGAATGATATCAAGGTGATCCTCTTTAGATTTTGTCTAGTAAATGGAAAATTAAAATTTGAAATTGTTTATATAAGCATATTTTACCTTTAAATATAAGTGTTAAATTTTTAGATTGCAAAGAGTAAATATAATTAATTCATTGGATTTTTCTAAATAATGAGTGAGATTATAATTAAACAATTTAGTTTATATATATTAACAGTGTAAGAATATTTTATATTATTAGTTAATCATAATTATTGACTTTTATTCCGTCTAATTTAAAAGTCATACATATGATAGTTTGTGATTGATTGATAATGTACAAAATTACATTAATAATGAATCAAAATTGAACTTATAATAAAATATACGTGAAAGTTTAATAAATTACAAAGTTATTAAAATCTCGTACTCTATTTAGAAAATCTCATATGCTAGCTTATATTATATTTAATTAGATAAGTCAAAAAAAAATATTTAATAAGAAACTTTAACCATTAATATTGAATTTAAACCATTAATATTGAATTTAAAAAAGTTGAGTTATTTGATAAATGACTTCATTTTAATGATTAAATAAGTTTTTAGTCTATA
>JBBPBS010000170.1:4934300-4946856 GCA_037974835.1 Cicer judaicum
TACACACATAACAAGTATTTGTCTTTAATCAATTTGTTAAAATTAATATTTTTTTATATTGTATAATATACTAATTATAAATGTATTAACAAAATCATAGACAAACAAATATTTGTCAATAAAAAATTAGTTAAAATGTGTGTTTTTTTTATTTTATTTTTAATGTTATCGACATAAAAAGAACAATTATAATATATTAAATATAATTTTTTTTTCACGTTATTTGTATAAAAATGAGTTATTAAAAAAGCTGATCGAACGTATATAATGATACACGAGATAAATATTTATTAATAATTAATTAATTAAAAATTAAAATTAATATTTTTTTTACATTTTCTAAATAGAAATATAAAAATTATAGTATACTAGTTATAATTTATTATAAATGTGGACACGACACTATATTTTTAAATTACTTAGAGTCATAAATCAAATTTCTGGCATTTTGTTGGGATTAAAACAATTTTTATTTTATCTTTTTGACATGAACTAAAATCAATTTTTTAGTTTTATAGGGATTAAGTTTAAAGTTGTTAATTCCTCAATGTTAAAATACCAATGTTGTTTAGGATTAGAGATTAAAACGAAACATTTGCATTTTATAGGAACTTAAACTAACACATTTATTTTGTATAGACTATAATAAAATTTATTGCATGTGATAGGGATTAATTGTATGTTTAAGATAAAAAAAATTACAGTCGAACGTAAATTTGTGTTCATGAAAAATAATTTTCTCTCTATTTCAAAATGATAATTGTATTTGATAATTTTACATTAAGTTGAAAATATAACAAAAACACGAATTTTTAATAATTATTATATATATTTATAGAAAAAGATAATAAATGAAAGAAAGAATATTTTAATGTTGCAATTATTACCTTTATTTTGAAACGGAGGGAATAGTAACTCGAGAAAAAGGATACACGGTCATAATAAAATTAATCGTGAAAGTAATTATGAATCTTTAATATTTTTGTAATTCTATATAAGAAGGACCTTTAATTTACATTGAAGTGAATATGAATTTTTAATTTCATAATACCAATTATAATAGACAATGAATGTACAATATTTTATGGTCATCAAAATAATAATTAATGCACATTATTGTCGACAAAATTTAAATTTTAAAAAACTCATAAAAAAACGAACGTTTCATTTATTTTTTGTATTCAAAGTTCATTCATTTTATGTGAACCAAACAAATCACAGAAAAAAAAAAAAATCATTTTAGAACTTCATCTTCAACCTTTCACCAATCCAGGAACCCAAAAAACCCTAGATCGAACCAATCTGCCACTGTCTCTAGATTATCGGTGGCTGAAATTTCCGATTTCAATTTGCAGTTTCTAGGGTTTTTTCTTTGGGGGGTTTTGGAAATGGGAAGTAGAAAGGAAGAAGAGAAGATTGAGAAAGTTATTAGGGGTCTTATGAAGCTTCCTCCGAATCGAAGATGTATCAACTGTAATAGTTTGGTAAATTCAACTTTTTTTTTTTGGTTTTTCTGTCCTTCTTTTGTTTGAACAAAGTGTGTTTTGGGTTCATTGCCATTTTTGTTTTGGGGTTCTTATGTTATTTGATTAATTTGAAGCTTAAGTGGGGTTTAGTTGCTGATAACTGAGAAGGTTTAAAATTGTTGATGGAATTTAATTTTTTTTTTAATTTTAGAGTTTCTCCTTCCTTTCATTAGAACCCCAAAATTACAACGTTTTTGACAAAATTAGCCTAATGTTTAGCATTTGAATATAAGGGGGTTAGCTATGTACTACTAACATTCAGATTTGAAGGCGTGCACTGCCCCGGTACATGTTGGTATATCAAGTGTGACTGAGGGTCTTACATTGTATGGAAAAGTGAAAGTTGAGCTTTTTATGTAAGTGAGGGGACTCATATATCCAATGCCTTTAAGTTTTTGGTGAAGATGTGATGTCTAGTCTACCTGTGTGGTTTCTCTTAGTTCAGTGTGATGATCCTCCAGACCCCTCATGATCCAACAATACACATGTGGTTAAGTTCAATAAAGTTGATCATGTGTGTTTCTTTTCTTGGCATCCTTTGCAATGCTGCAGGATTTTATTATTTTATTATGCTTTAGGAATTTTATGGTACAAGTAAAATGAAGAACTTATGAAGGTTTTATCTCTTTTATGAGACGATGATTCATGACTAATTGAAATGCAATTGTTTTGTACAGGGACCTCAGTATGTATGTACAACTTTTTGGACCTTCGCTTGCATTACTTGCAGTGGAATACAGTGAGTTCCCTTTTGTTTTATTAATTTTTGCTTTGTGATCCTTCTTTCATATTTTTTGTTTGTCAAAGCATATCCTGAATGTTCAAATGTGTTTAATTGTTTGTTTGTGGGGAGTGTTTGAGCTCCCTGAACTTATTTTTATTTTTATGCAGGAAAAACTTGAGTTTTTTTTTTAAACATGTTTGTTGTAATATATAAAAATTGATTTTGCCTCCAAAGCTCAGTTTGATTAGAAGTGAGAAAAAGTAGTGTTCGCGTTGGATGGAAAATTTTAGACTAAGTTATACATTAAATGTGATTGGGGTTTCAATGGAGGAAAAACACAGGTTCCATATGAAGTTTCTGTTAGAATATTTTGCACTCAAATTTGAGCAACTACTCCAGAACTGTCATAAAAAAGGCAACACCACTATTTATTATGAATTGTTTTTGTATGAAAATGTTGTGATTTCCATTTAACCAGTTGTTGTATGTTGTGTGCAACATTTTTGCCATTGAGTCATATCATGTTTGCAATGCAGTCGTGATGTTAGGTGTTCTTGTGGTTGAAAATAATCATGAACATGCATTATTTCTTTAAACTCTAATACTGATTTAAAAATTTATTTATCAGGAATTAGATTCTTATTGTTATCATTATTATTAGTTTTTAATTTTTATTTTCTGCTTTACTTCTGGACAATTTTAGGTATGAGATGAAGTTCTTAGAAAAAAGGAATCCTCCTGATAATTATTGCATTTTATGATCTGGATTCAACTTACAGGCAGAGTTATATGCCTTGAATTGTGTTTACTGTTTAGAGAACAATTTGTTCTGTCTTCTATTAATCCATTTTGTTGGCATACTCATTGCACAATGAAATGTCCTTTGGTATTAGTTTTATTTGTTAAATGGTAATAGTGTATTCTTAAAATTACCTATTTTTTTTATGTCATAATGTTATGCAGTCGTGAGTTTACTCATCGTGTGAAGTCTGTGTCAATGGCGAAATTCACTTTGCAAGAAGTTGATGCTCTTCAAAATGGTGGTAATCAGGTATAAGGATGCATTTTCTTTATATGTGACTATTCTTTTTAGAAATGAGATTTATCTGCGGTTCTTTTGTTTAAGCGTGCAAGGGATTTATATTTGAAAAATTGGGACTTCCAAAGACAGCGGTTGCCAGATAGCAGGTACCAATACAATTATGTGGCTTGTTGTTACCGCTGTTAAACTAACATGATGCTAACATATATTAATATCCATAATTTATTATTTGACATTATCATGTTATGCTTTTGCAGCAATGTTGAAAAAGTAAGGGAGTTCATAAGGAATGTCTATGTGGATAAAAGATATGCTGGAACCAAGTCGTCTGAAAGGCCTCCTAGAGATGCACAGGTAATATATTTTGATTGTTTCTCTGAATATGTACATATATGGCTAAGCCTCATATTTGCTATTTGGTTTTCCATCTAAACAAAGCCTTTGTTCTAAATATTATATTTCAATTAATAAAATGAAAGTTAAAATAAATAAAAAGAATAGAAATATGTTATATATGAATATGGTGATGACACTGATCTTATTTCCATTGTTGTGCATGTAATTGTTTAATAGAATTTTAGACTAGTGAAGTGAGTGAAAATATCAGCTAAGTATAATTAAATGTACTCATAATCAAAATTAGTTTCAACCTTGAGTAAAATGCTAACATTTTATGTTTACAATTACCTGTAGAGCCCCACAATTCAAGAGGAGGTTAGGCGTGCCAGTTCTTATCATTCATATTCGCAAAGTCCTCCATATGATAATCAATATGAGGACCGGCGCTATGGAAAGCAAGCAGCGGCTCTGACGAGAAAGCCTGGTTCAGATAAAGTCCGTTATGATGGGAAGATGTCTGGTATTATCTACAGTCCTGGTCGTTTCAGTGATCACACTTATGATGAGAGATTTGCAAATGAGGGAACTGGGCCCAGAAATTCTGACTTTTCCGTGTCTAGTGGTCTTGAGCAATTCAAATCAGATGTTCAGTCTCCTAAGTTTTTTAAGGACATTGAGTGTAGCAGTCCATCTTATAAGCTTCCTGGTTCTCGTTCAAGCGAAGATGTGTGGTCTCAAGCAAAAAATGAAGCTCTCGAATCTAATGCCGTTGCCAAGAGAGATGCAAATGGAATTCATCCTCTGCAGGTTTTTTTCTCTTTCTTCTGATATACAAGTATATACACGCTCACTTGAAACAGTTTATTTTTTCTTCACTAGTCATGTTATATAAAAAATCCACCAAAAAAAAGTAATGTTATATCAATATTGTGGGAGTACTTGAGTTGAGATGCAGCTCAATTCATGTTTTCACTCTTCTGAATTCTGATTCCAAATGAACCACTATGAGATACTATGTATAAAAAACATTCATTTCTAAATTGACCATTGGAGAATCAGAATATTTTTGATGGAAGGACCACATTTAGGAATTAGGATTATAATTATGTTTGAATTTTTAATTAAAATTCATAATATTATTTGCCTTCCCTATTTTTTTCTTAAAGTAACATAAATACATAATGCAAAGAAATTAATTGTTAGAGCAAGGGGAAGATAGAAACTGTAAAAATCTAGAATGGAAACACAGGAATAATACTATTTATCGTGTACTTGGTAAATGGGGCAGATCGTAATACATTATATAAAGATAGTAACAAGTAAGATGACCTCTTTAATATAGCAGGTTCAAAGGTGACATCTGTACTAAGTAAAAAGCAGAAGAACCTTGTGAAAGGGAGAAAATTGAGTCATATTCATTAACAACGTGTTTACTATGTTTATTGTTTACTACACTTCGCTGCTGTCAGTGTCAATCCTATTATTAAATATTGAATTGCAGTCTTCTTTGTACTCAGACTTGGCTTAGTTTGAGTACTTTATTAGTTTGATTTGAGTACTTTATCACTTCAAATGGTTTTCTATTTATTTTATATATATTACATTATTACATTACATTTGAAGTGCTTTTGGTCATATTTTCGAAACAAGTGGTTCATGTATTTCTCTGACGTCTTGTATATGAAATTGGTTTGTTTTCTTTTCTCAGAGAACTACATCATTGCAACCAACAGACGGAAACTTTTCGACCTTAAAATCTTACAGTTCTGGTGGTTTAGTTGATTTTTTCTCAGAACATGTCCAATCTTCAGGGTCCTTTCAGGATAAAGCATTAGGAATTCCACTGCCATCTGGTCCTGCAAGATCTGTTAGCTTGGACCTTTCCAAGGCACCAGTCGCATCAGCTTGGTCTGCTGATCCTTTTCAAACAGCTGCACCATCTCAAGCACCATTGGGAGATCTGTTTCAATTATCTGATATGGCAGCAGCGCCATCTTTCAAGGGAAATCAACCTACGCAAACATCCCAAGTCGCATCTATTGACTTCTTTGCGGATCTTCCTCAGCAGCCTTCTGCTTTAACCTCAGATGTAAAATCCGTGGAGTTATCCATTCCTAAAAATGAAGGGTGGGCAACATTTGATACGCCTCAATTCACAGCTTCTACTGCACAAGTGGAAATTCCTGTGGCAGTACTTTCAAGTGCTGAACCTTTGCAGGATAGATTTGATCCATTTTCAAACTTGAATGGAAATATGCAATGGCCATCTTTTGAAATTCCTAGTGCTGGTTTACCTTCTTCTGTTACATCAAATGTATGGCACGATGGTGTATGGAATGGAGAAAAACATGTTCCTGTTACGGCAACAGACACTCAAGTAAGTTCAGAAGTTTGGTCCATAGTTGGTTTTGAATTCTTATGCTCAGCTAGATATAAAACTATTCAAATGCTTTCATCAATAACTTAAACTTTTGTGATATGCTATTCGGCACAAAATGGAAGGTGTCCTATGCTTTTTGTTCCACATCAAAATTTTAAAACATTACGGAATAAATTGAAAATTAAATTAAGTTTTGTATATTGTGACTGAACAGCCATGGAATGCATTTGAAGATTCTGGTACCCATCTTCACGTGGATGACAATAATCAAGGACAGTTGCAACATGTGCCATCAGAAATTTTGGGTTTAAGTGCTTCTGAGGTTGGTGTATGTTCGTTGTATTACCATGATAATCTAGATGATAAAATTTGGGTTTAAGTTTTTCTTCTATAATAAAAACCAGGGACCCAATAAAGGCGAAATCCAAGGTGTTGCCACTATTGGAGGATTTGATAATCATGACATCCCATCAAATGTAAGTGACTCATCTTAGCTTTCACCATACTTTCTCCAATTGTTTGTGCATCTAGGTTGATTGAGTTTTTCTTTCATTGATGTGGGTATATTGTTTGATATACATATAGTTATTAATTATTTCATATTCTTTCTTTCAGGGAGTTATTCAACCTAATGGAGTCAATCGTAAATCAACTAATCCATTTGATTTTCCCTTTGACTCTGATGTAGATCAGAGCAATATGGTATGTGTTCTACCATGTACACACATCTTTTGATTGTTATTTCCTGTTATGTGTATAAGCCTGGTATTTCTGCAAGATGTTATTAATCTCTTGCAATGACGATGATTCCTCTTCTGACACAATGCAAGGTTTCTGGTGTTGATTGTTGGCATTTCTATTCTGCTCCATCACTTAATACATGAAGCCTTTTGAGTCTGTTCATTTTAAGTTGTAGTAATGTTCCTATTGACCATTATAAGTTTTTTGCACTCCACTGCAGCTTCAAAAAATTTTAAGATTAATCTTGTAGTATGAATTTCGGCACTCTGGTATTTCCACCTTTTGACACCATTAATAATGGGATATTGAAGACAGTGAGATGCTAACTTGATCTTCAGTTTCTATCATGTTAATTATGACTGGTTTTTTAACTTTCAATTGCAGTTCCTTGATATGAGCTCATTGCAAGCTGCGCTTCCAGATGCTCTCTTGCCAGCTACATTTGGTGGTATCTCTGAACCCTGGCTCCCTCAAAATACAGTGACCCCATATATTTCCTCTGCAGGAGAAGGTAATCCTATAAACATGAAATGGAAGTTTGAACCATCTCATATGTACTCACGTCACACTATGCAACTTGAATAGTTTTGTCTGCATGATTTTTCTACGATGATTGTCCTCTTATTTTGATTCAATTATGTAGGTGGTTTGTCATTCATGGCTGTGCAAACACCAAGTTCTCAATTACAGTAAGTTGCGTTGCATACATAGCCTTTCTTTGTTTCTGCTATTTACTCTCTCTTGAGATATGGTCGCTGTAATTCATTGAAGTCTACTGAGATGTGTATTCCTTGTTGATCTCTTTCTTTTTACTATGTTTTGAAACGTTTTGCATTTTTATAACTTTAACAACTGACCTTTACATGATTCCTCACTAATGTTGAGAGATAGGAGAAAGTTGGCATCTTAGTGGTACTGAATCAACTTCTTTTCTTGCAAGATGATTTGTATCTTATTTCATGTTTGATTATTCAGATTTGCCTGAGAAATGTAATGGTTTGATGTACCAATTTCCGACTATCACCCTGTATAGATAAACAACTTAATTAAGTGCATATAGTATAAGAGCTATAAAAGCCAATCATATAAGTGTTTGTTTATAAACTATTTCTATAGCATAAGATAAAATATAGTTAAATTGGTTTCATATGATATAACCTAGTTTGAAGAGATTATGGAAATGTCACAAGTTGTTTCCATGAGTTCTCCCAAATAGTTTCACAAGTGCTTATGTTTCTAGGGAAGTTCAAATAAATCAATCCTAGCAGGTTTATATGGCCTATTAGCTCCTTATCTTCTCTTTCTCTCTAAAGTGTTGATAAAAGACAATGTAGTCCAATTCTATGTATTTGTTTTTACTTGAGTTGCATTTTTGACAGGAATATTCAGGCACAGGAACCAGTTGCTTCATTTGGGGGAAATCCTTTTGCATAGAATAGTTCCTGTACATTGTACTAATGTTTCCAAATAGAAATTTATGTGTAGAATCAATGTAGGTACTGAACCAAGTAATTTTGATGTTTTTTAGATCAAAATGTAGCTCATTATTTCCCATTCGAGGAAGGCGTTGCATGCAGTTCACAGTCCCTACTATATTCATCCAATGCATTTGTAATGCTGTAATTCAACATTATAGTTAGATTTTGTTGATATTTATTGCCCTCCATCAAATTGAGTTTGAGATTGAGACTTAAGGATATTTTACTTTGTTCATAGTTGTAATTATATCATATAATAAAGCATCTGATATTGCTCAGCTTAGCCAATTAAATAATGTAAAATGTTCACTACAACAGTCTCTTTATTATTTTTTTAATGGATTTGTTGATAATTTGGTTGAAGTTGGCATTTTGGTTGTCAATATTCAGTTAATAGCAACTTGTATTTTGTTGTAAAAGAAACTTGTATCATCATATAACAAATTTTCATTAATTATCACCCTTTCTATCATGAATCTTAACTCTGGCAAAAAAACACCAGCATGAAAATCAATTTAGAATACTTCATAACAAGATGGAACTTTACAATGTTAGTATCAAATTGTAAGTAATAATCTCACATTTTCCTGAGGCATAACGTGATTAAACTTTATCTAGAAAAAGTTTAGATTAGGGGAGGCATTTCCATGCAAGATTAGAGAAACCAACAATCATATGATGATTTAGTATGCGATTTAAGTGTGGCCTACTAATGAGATAATTTCACACTTCAATCCAAATCACAACTGATGCGAGTGGAAAGTCCAATCATCTATACCAACCTACATTGTAAATTGATGATACTTTTATATCCAAAAGATTCTAATAGCTGCATAACTTGATATTTTAGGTATCTATTGATGCTACCCAAATTATTTTTATCACCAAAAGTTTTTAGGTACATTTATTGATTTCAATCCTTTCTCTATACTTGGAGGGGACCTTGAGAACCTCCTAGATCTATTTAACTTCAATTTCACAGCAGAAACCTTATGAGAAACAGCCTGCCAAATCATCTGTACAGCATCACCTTCCTGAGATGGAAAATTATATTCAAAAAAATGTTCAACCTCTTTCAGCTTGTTCCACATTTTTGTCCACTCTTCTTTGCCTATACTCCTTATGAAATTTATGAGATAATTTTCCTTGATAGCATCAATAGACTGAACAAATACGCAGAACTCGGAGTAGTCGAGGACGTCCTCGAACGGTAGTTCAATTTCGTCACTGATGATTACGGGGACACAATGACTAGCGATTGCATCGAATAAGCGGTTCGATGAAGGCGTGTCGCCTGCTATGTTGAGGCAGAATTTTGAAGATCGCATGCCTTCTGTTGCTTTCTTGATTCCATCATTTTTAATGCTCCCAAATGAAAAATGTACATCCTTTTCATCTTTCAATGAATAATATAGCTCTTGCCTTACATAGCCTCCCTAATCATAAGAAGAAAAGAAATTGAAGTCAATATGGACAATAATTTCCAATGCATAATCATATCATAAAAAAATTATATTGACTTTATAAACACAAGAGACATAGATAACAATCTTTAATAATAAAAAAAAAAAGAACATAGAAAAATACTATGACTCGATTAAGAGTACCCGAGTTTGAGCCTGACTAGAACAATCTTTAGCCATATTTTATTTCTCTCTTGGCTGAACTCCAAATTACTAGAGTCTCTTTCCCGTTAGAAACAAAAAATTAAAACAAAAAAATCCTAGCACCCGGGTTCAAGTGATTAAATAAATTTCAATTAAGAACGAATCAATTGAGAATACCCGAGTTCAAACCCTAATTACAATAATCATTGTCCAAATTTTACTTACCTATCGACTGAATTAAGGATTATCAAGATCCTTTCTCATAAGAACCGAAGGATTAAAACATAAATATTTTTTTAAGTGTGCTAAATTCAATTGAAGCAAAACTATGACATTGTTGAATTAACTTCTTTCAAAAGAAAAAAAAAAATAAGCACAAAGAAAAACAAAGATATTAAAGAACAAGAAGGACATACATCTTTTCTATATATTGCTCCTTGGAAGTACAACAATGTTGAACGGCCATCAAAGTTGGAATTATCATTGACATATGAACTAATCAAATGCTTATAAGGTGCAATCACATCTTTTTCAACATTAATTATACTTGAAGGATATCTTCCAAAATCAGAAAGTATAAATGTAGCTGGCCATAATTTCATTCTTGCATCCAACATACTATTAGGATGGTGTGCTATAATCAAATGATCTTTTCCTCCTGATTTCTTCCATTCATCTTGAGATGTCAAATACTTCACTAACTTCTCTTGAAGTATCATGTTCTTTGTCTTCTTCACATTTGGACTACTTTTTGAGTTTCGATTATAGCTCAACGACGAAAAGAATGGCACAAATATAATGTCGGCTTCGCTAGAGTTTTGAACTCGAATCACCGTCTTAGCCTTAGGAGCATTAGTTACTTGTGATGCAAGAATGTCCAATGTAAGCCAAAATTCTATACTATGTTGCAAATTCAAACCACCAGGGTAACCAGGTATTGCTGTTCTAACATTAGGCCAAACACTTTCACCACTTTGTTTCCAATCCAAGAGTCCAAAATGAAATTCAGAAGGTAAATCATACATAAAAACCTTGAGAAGAAAATCATCATTTCTAATATTACTACTACATTTTACACCATCATTTATATCATTCTTTGTCTCACTTTCCTCTTCAACATCTTCGGGATCGACTAGAATTGCACGGTTTCCAAACGAAGACTCGACAGTCTGGCTTTTCGTTTGAAACTTGGAGTCTTCAAGGGTGGATAAAAGCTTTGAATTCGGCAATAAGTTGTGATCGATGAAATTTGGACGGCCTGTGGACCGCAAAACGAAGAACCATGACATTAAGAACATGATTGATATCATTGTCAATAAGAAAAACAATGATTTTTTAGAAACAACCTTAGAAGAATTCAAATTTCTCTCAACCATTGTCATAGCTAGTATTCACAACTCACAAGCAAAAAATCAGCACTTGTCTATTTGATATAATCACAACCATGATTCACTTTTGCAATGACTTTGGTGAAAATGCAATAAAGATGAGTTTTATCAATAATCCAACACAAACATTTACAATCTTAGATGTCTTGAGTCATTACTAGCTCTATAAATGACATTATGATGAAAACCCATTTGAGATAAGGATAAAGGGTAACCAAAAGCACAAAACTTTACCAATAAATCTATCTAATTTGTGAAAATTTCAATGCACAAAAGGGTCAACAAAGAAACATGAAGAAAGAAACAAAATGGTTGTTTTAGTGAGTTGTAGCTATAGTCGTTGACACAAAAAAATAAAAAAACAGAGAATGCAATTTTGTGTGTGATTGTTGTGTTTGTGTGTATTATGGTTAGAATTGAAATGGATTTGAAGAAGAAAGCGTGTGAATAGGATCTTACTGTTGAATCGGCCTCCTATGCTTTGAACTTCACTATTTTGTTGCCAAATGAAATTCTCGATGTTTCTTTTTTACTTTGAATTCTCTAAATTTGTTTATCAATCATAGATAATAGATAGCATATACTCTATTAGATTATTAATAATAATAAATATATGTTGTTACATCACAGGCGATACATTTTAGATAAATATTGTAAAATAATATATGGGAATTAATGCTAATTTTTTGGATTTATTTATTTATTTATTTATATATCATTTTTTTAAAAAAAACTAAATATAATACCCCACATAGAACTAAGAAGGAATTGTTAACAAATTAAAAGTTGTTAAAGTTGTGTTGCTGCTTTGTTTGCAACCGGACACATTACATTATTTGTTTTATTTTATTAATATTACTTTATTTTTTAAAATATTTTTATCATTATTTATTTATTAAATTAACAATTATTATTTTGCTAAATTTAAAAAAAATTTAAATACATGGTCGTATCTTCGAGGTACAATCTCTTATTGAAGGAAAAAATTATTTGTATATCTAGAATGCGACTCTTGGTAAAAAAAAATTATTTTATATATATATTTTTTAACATGAGACATAATAGTTATATTTTTTTTGGAAAAAAGGATATATTAATAAAAAAATCAATTTTTGTAATCTTGATTTGTTTTTTATTTATTTTTTACTTTTTAAATTAGGGATAAAGATGATACACCAATTCAAAGTATATAAAACCTTAAGTTCATTAATGAGTTAGAATCTTTTCAATATCTAAAAAAAATGAAAATATCAATTACTCTATTTTTTTGTAAATAAATAAAGGTACAAATTTAAAAAAGATAGTGATATTAACTATATATTTATATATTA
>JBBPBS010000170.1:4947059-4958015 GCA_037974835.1 Cicer judaicum
AGAATCTTTAATATATAAATATCACAAATCTTTTATTTTATTATTAATATATATATATATATATATATATTATTTTAGTTAGAGATATTTGAGCAAATTATCTAATCTAATATATTTTTTAAAGAATTTAACTTTAATCTATTTAAATAAATAATTTTTTTTTAAAAATATAATCTTTTTACTAAATAGATGATAGCAAACTAATTTTTAATAGATTGTATCATAAATCTATCTTTTAAGTTTTTTTGGCCTCTACTTAGTTGGTCCCTCTTCTAGGTTGTTTTTAAATAACCCTCTTTAAACAAAAAAACACTAATATCCTCTAATTTTGAAATTTATATACTAATCTAGAGTTTAATTAATTATAGTTTTTAAAACTAAAAAGAAAAGGCACATCTAAATATATGCACTAATATGATATTTTGTTAATTGAATTGAAATGATGACTAATAATCACGTAGAGAAGGCACATCTAGATAATGCTTAAAAGGTGACCAAGCAATTGGAATGATTTCAACAAATTAAGAACCATAAATTGTTACAAAGAGAAATTACAAAAATGTTCAATTTGAAGTTGACATGAAACACTTATAATTAATATTATTGTACATTTCACATACAAACAACTTCCCTAGGATTCTATATAAACATTGGATACACATAGCTTTTCTTATACAATCACTATCCTCCTTTGCTCTTATCTTACCTACCTTTTGTATTATTTTTTCTTCAACATGGTCAACAAATTTCCCCTGCTTTGCCTCATATTATTTTTGGTTTTCTCATGTGTTGCATCTTCTTCTATCCAAACTTCAAGTATGTATAGAAAAAAACTTTAAATTAATTATTGTAAATGAAATCACCCCATTTTTTATTACTTAATTAAATTCACTAAATATCCATCAATTTTTGTTTTTGCAGGAAAACTTTTGTCAAATATTGGAAAGTCCTCAATGCAAACTACACATGTTCAGGTTGTAATATAAATATCCAAGTAATTTGTAGTTTTTTTTTAATCTTAATTTCATAGTTCATTTTTATACAGCAAGCTCTATTTTATGCTTCTAATTTTTGAACAATATTAATGGTCTAATTGAATTTTGTTAATAATAGGAAAGTGCTATTGGATTAAGTAATGAAGAAAAATTCACAGCAAAGGAAAGGGTTAATTTGGAAATAAAAGATTATGAAGATCCAGGAGCAAACAACCACCATGACCCTAATGCACCAGGAAGAGTTTAATTGATACATAAATTTTAAAAAATTATTCTTCATACATCTCATGTGGGACATACCTATATATTATTGGTTTTATGATATGCTTTCATCCATTGTTTTTAATGGATGGAATTTGTTTGGCTGTAAATTGTAGGATATTATTGTAATTAAAGATAAAGGTTTTTATCTTTCTATTGTTTATATGAGGATGATTATTAGATATTTGTTTTTTAGAATTAGTTTTGTCAATTGCTTGCAAAACTAAGGGTGAAGATTTTATTTAAAAACAATAATGAATTATATTCTTCTATTTTTTTTTAATGAAAGACTTTTTTTATGATAGTAAAAAATTGTAAAAGTAAATTATTATTTATGATAAAGATCTAATATTATTAAAAATAAATATCAAATATAAAATGGCCCATTAGCTCAGTTGGTTAGAGCGTTGTGCTAATAACGCGAAGGTCGCAGGTTCGAGACCTGCATGGGGCCATTTTCTTTTTAAATAATTTTATTAGTCATTCAGTTTTTTCCTCATTTATTTTTTAGTACTTTAATTCTTTTGTGAAATAAATTGCTTTAGAATGATTTGTCTAATATAAAATTGATTATATAATTTACCTTCAAACACATTCATATAAAAGTGAATTAAATAACAAAATTTAATTAAAATTAATTCTACTTGAGAACAACTAAATATATTAAAAATCAATTATACACTTATAACATCAATTTTAACTCCCCAAAACATGTAACATACACTATGACTATCTTGCCTATTACAACTTTTATTTATTTTTAAGTGTCATTTTTTTACACAAAATAAGAAAATCAATAAATTTGGTTGAGTATGATGAAATTATTGCCGTTTTAATGATTTTTTAAGTCATCCCAAACTAAATTTAACTGAAGAACCACAAGCAAATACATTGATAAAGAAAAAAGAATGACGAGGAGTATTGTGTAGTCTTGGTGGGGTTTGAGCTTTTGAAATTGAGGCGGTGAGAATTTTGGAGGAACAAAAGACCCACTCATCAATGCATTTGGAAAGCCAACTCATAGAGCTACGAATTTTATGTTGACAATTCATGATTACGTGTGAAGTCTTAATTAATAATAATCAAGTATTAGATCTATAATTTATTTTTCAACCTATAACTTATAGAACCCGAAATGAATACTATATATTCTCGTGTTTTAGAGTAAGTTAAGGATGTTTGAAAGAGATAATTAATTTAGAGTTTTCATCAATAGAATATAAACTTTTGTTTTCTGGATTCTTCATGGAAGATTAAATTCTAAGATTAATATATTGTTTTAGAATTTCATCAAGACATTAAAGTTTATTTTATAATGTTATTTTTATTTTGATGATTAATTTATATTGTTATTTTGATTGCTTAATTTCAATCTCAATTGGATTGATAAATTTAGTTTGACGAAATTCAATTTTTAAATCAATTGTATTTTTTGCAATGCTTAACTAGAATAGAATCTCAGTTAGAAATTTAATCCTTTAAAAATCTGCGATAGGTCCTACATTTTTGAACTAGTGGATTAATAATTTCAATACGTGATTAAGTCGTTTCAATATATATGACTCTAATTTCTTTATCTCAATTTATTTGAACCTAAATTCAAAAACCCAATTTTTTTATTGATTCTTATTTCGGTTAATTGAGTCAAAAGTACTTATACTTGACCCGTATGCGACAATAGATTACCCAACAACCTAAAATTTAAAATGAAAATAAATGTCACAATTGTGTTGATAAAAAGAAAATTGACATTGATCCAGTAAGACAACAACATACTTTGAAAGGTGGTTTATGAATAGCCTTGGATGGTTGAGCATAGATCCTATGACTTGAGCATTCTTCTCTTTGGGTGATGACTGAGCAAGCTTAGGTCTCTGTAAATAAAGAAAAGATTAGTAAATTACAGGAGAGTTGAGATAAAATTTATACAAAAAGGTGTATTACTTTTGTTTGCTTCGTTCTTTCAATCGAGGTCATTATTTGATGATGATCTAAAATGAGCTAATTGAGAAAGAAAAAAAATAAAGAATATTTTAAGTCAATACTTTAAAATAGTTTTTAGTTTTATTTTTGTTTAATTTAAAATGTAATAATTTTAGTTAGGTGATATAAGCCCAATATAGATCTAGTGAGTTGGCTTTTAGTCCATTCTAGAAATAAGATAAATCATTCTTTAAATATCTCTCAAAATATCTTTGCCTTCTTGATTTTTTCCTTCTTTCTTTCATCATGACCATGATCTCTATATCTTTTTCTCTATGTCTCATTTCATACTTCATTTTCTCTTAATCATAATCTTCACATCTTCTTTCTTTTTCTCTAAATGAGATATCGTGATGATTAGGGTTTCAATAGAAGACATCTAGAGAGAGTTATAAGATTTGTAGAATACATAAAGCAAGTAGAATCAACAAGAAGAATGCAAAAGATAGCGAAAGTAAGAAATTTAGGTTTGACTAAGGCTATTTATAGAAGAGGATTTATTCAAGGTAATGATGACTTAAATGTCATGATTAGTCAAAGAAAATCCAATATTCCCGTTGGAGTAACCAAATCAACAAAATCTTAACTAATTTTCATCCACTCACGAACAATGAAGAGGTTTGCAACAACGATTTTTCCATTTTACGGTGCAATGATGACATTGTTCACACGTTAATTACTATTTGTATTGCATCGTGTTTCATCTCATTACAACAAGTAATGTGACACAAGGGGAATTTGTTGACTCAACAAAGATGGGTTCAAATGAAGTTCAAGTAGCCAAATATGTAATAGTTGAACTAAAAACAGTAGAATATTAGTCAACTAGATCTTTTTGAAGTCAAATAAACTCAAAATGGGTCGTGCGATTGCCAGAAATTGTCAAAAGCACGTGTAAATCAATAATTCGACTCTAGAAACTCGTGTTACTTGTTTTTAGCCATCACTAATTGGAACAACTATTTTTATGGAGCATGAAAGTGAGTGGTTTGAGGGAATTGTCATGCTGTAAAATGTAAGGAAATAAAAGCTAAACGTGGGGTACCACATACTTCCAAAACAAGCAAAAACTCGCACTACCTGCAAGATTAATTGACAAAATATATATTTAATTTATAGGATATTTATTACCTTAAAAATGTATATTGATATTTTCTTAAAAAAATTATATATTAAAAAATATGAAATTTAACCTAATACCGATCTCTTTTCTAACAAGCATTTTAATAATGTGTGGTTTTGTTTACAAAAATGTAGTTTTGTTCGACTAATTACTCAAGTAATGTGTGATAACTTTCACTTATGGGAATTCATGGCATTCCACAATTCTTTCACCTTTATGATATTCTCGACATGTCTTTCTATCACTATTCATGTGTGCCTTTTCATGGAATTGTGCCTTCGTGTTGATTATAAGTGGCGCTAAAATTGTGGAATACGAGCACAACTAGAAAATTTATAAGTTCTTTTGAGTTTTAACTCATCTTTGTTGTTGGAGCCAAGTTGATTTGAAGAAATAAGCCTTTCATTTATTTTGATGATAACAAAAGCGTTTGTGGGAATAATTTGATGCTATAATGTTGAATTTAAGTGTGCAAATTTGAATTCGTATGCTCAGTCAATGGACTCTCAGTGTATCATCTGATATATAGACAAAAACAAAGATGTAACACATATTTCCTCTATTTGTTAAGTATAATACGTGAATCAACATAGCGTTGCAGTGCCTTTGATAGCGCAAAACATTGTCAGAGCTCTTTGATGAACTCAAACATGAATTCAAATAGTCTGCCTCTAATAAGTATTCTTCTACCTCTGCCTCTGATAAGCGTGACAAGAGTTCTTTTGCCTCTGTCCTGATAAGCGTGACAAAAATTCTTTTGCCTCTACCTCTGACAATCACATCAAGCGTTTGATGTTTGCTTCCAAAATTCTATCTTTTGAAAAAGTCAACGCTATGAAAAAATCAATGTTATGAAGACAAAACAATTTGTGCATCCTCTAATACTCATCCTGAATCAGCTACTTGTATAAAGATCTTAAGACACTATCTAACCATCGTTCCCTCTGGTTTCCAACTATTTCAAACATATAATAAAATCAGTACAATATCAATTTTTTCTAGAAAGTCTCTATGTCAAATCATTCCACAAAGATATAATGAGAAACTTTATGGATTATTCTGATGTTTTGCAATTAACACAACAACCAAAAACCCTAATTGTACTCTATAAAAGACATGCCTCCCTCAATGAAGAAAAACAACAACGAACAATACACTACATAAAAGCAATAAACGATAACCACATATATATGTACTATCATTATCATTCTATTAGTGATAAGAGAATTTTTTTGTAGAAAATATTATAAACACTCTACAAGAGCTGATTCAGATGAACCCCAAAACCTCTTTTTTGTAACCTAGTCCAGTAGCAGTTGACTTTTACTGTACTAAGATAGAATGTTGAGAAGATTCAATACAATCAATGTGATGTTCAAGTGTAAGTCTTATTCAATGACACTTTAAAAAATTAAATCCTTCAAATTGAAGGGATTAGACGTAGCTACCATGTTAGTAGTGAACTAAGATAAATTGTTGTGTCTCTCTGCTTTGTTTTCAAACTCGTGCTTTATCTTCTTTACTTTGTGTATAATCGCGCAAATTGTTTTTAGGAACACAATTCAAACTCCCATTTTTTGTGTTCTTTTTGTTCCACACTTGTGTATGTGAACTTTATGGAGTTTTGTAGATTGAGGAAGATTCCTCTAACTCTTATTTGACTGTTATTTGCACACCTTGCCTTAATTTGACTAAGAAATTCAACTACTCTAAAATCCAACTACTTGTCGTTCGTCTAACAAATTATTTATTTTTAGATGCAAGTAGTAAATCAACTTATACTACCTATTAAAATCAATTAATGGTAAAAATATATAACTAACTTATTGTTTAAACCGACGTCACTCATTGTTCATAGTTGCTCATGTCTTATTAGACTTTATTTATAGTGCTTTTATGTTAAAAGTATGGAATTTATGAAAACACTGGAATTTTAACCGAGTTGTAATTTTCTTGTATCTTTCTCTTGAATGAATGAAGTTGTTTTCCTGTAAAAAAAATAAAAAATAACACTCATGCTAAAGCCATATTTTTAGTTTATAAAATGAATGCTATATGTAATTTGGCATGGGCATAAATGCATGATGCTACATAGCCAAATTTTTAGTTTATAAAGTGAATGCTATATGTAATTTGACATGGGCATAAATGCATGATGTAGTGTAAGACTTGAGTGAAACGTGACATGCATATCATTTTGTGCATAAAAGGAATCAATCCAAAGAAAACAAGGAAAGTTAATTTTATGTATATTCGGGATTGTCCAAAACAGTACGCAAAAACAACAAAAGCGTGTAAGCATATGCAAATTATTACTCCATGAAAATATGAAAAATCAATGAAAGATAACAGTAATTTTATAAAATTATTTATACCAACTATTTATTTTTATTATTATAAATGTAAGTCAGAAAATAATAATTTAAAAATCATACACACAACATTAATTAAAAAATATAATTAAAATAAAGTACTTATAGTTGCATTGAAAATAAAAAAAAATATTAATTTTAAAATAAATATTTTTACAAATATAATAATTATTTTAAAACGGAAAGATTACTACTGCATTTTTACAAGAAAGCATCATAGGAAACAGCTAGTGTTGTTGTCTCCCGACAAAGAGTTGCAACAATTGTACATTTAACTTCCTTAGTCAAACAAACTAATGCCACATGATGATCACGTTCAAACCTTTGAAAGATTAACATTTTTCGTATATTTGGGGAAAAACATTGATGTCCTTGCTTATGTGTGACTCAAATTAATGTCTTATTTAGTGTCATGCTTTTACGGTGTACCTCATATGAATCTTGTTGTTTAGAGAACTATATATTCATGTTTTTAATTTCTCTTACATGGTACTTTGCTTTTTTAATCAACAAAGTTGCATTTTTTTAATACGAAAATTTTATATTAGGGAAGAGAACTACTAATTTTTTAAAAAATTTGCGATATAATTAATGTATAACTTACATACTACATAAATATAAATTTGAAACAAAATTACATCATGTGTTGCGTACTAGGGTGGGAATATATATGCTAGACTGAATAACAAAGACATATGACTTAGTTAGCTACACTAGACACTTTTTATACATAAGTCAAGTCAACACATTTTTTAAAGTTTATTTAACTAAAATTATCAGGTTAAGGCTAGTGATAAACCTTTTATAAATAATTTTTTTATTATTAATATTATATAATATAAAGTTTTGTTTTTGTGTGTGTTAAATCATTAATTTGCTAACATTTTTTATTATTATAAAATAGAATTGAAATATGATATAATGTTAAATAATTTAAAAGACTATATTAAATATCAAAATAAAATTTAAGTTCGTTGGTATGTTAACTTCTTCGTTTATTTACAAAAGTCTAGTGGCGGTAGACTTTCATATAATAATAGTGAAATAGACTTTTAAATATATTTTTAAGTCTTGTCACACTTTAAAAAATATTAGATCAAACCTTAACAATGGACCTTTGTTTCAGAATAGCTCAAACTCGGGTTTAATATTTTGTAGACTAGACCTTACAAAGCTTAACTCGGTTAATCAATTAATATGTTATATTCATTTTTTTCTCATACAAAAGTACTTCCCTAAATCCTCGATTTATATGACAACAACTTTGATAATAAGTTAATAATATATCGTATTGCATTTAATGAAAATTGATGATGTTTACTATTAATTAAATTATTAACGATATTCTTGAATTTTTTATGTGGTTTTTAACAAAACATAAGATATGTTTCAAAAGATTTCTGACTACGAAAAAAAATGAACGATGTTCGACACAACGATGATTTTCATTTGAGGTATTTTTATTGTCATTTTTTTTCCTTCATGTTTTTGTTCTTATTTGCGTTTTCTTTTCTTTTTAAGATGATTTCATTTACTTTTCGTCAATTGGTAAAAATACACATAAGTAAGTTGTGGACAAAGCAAGTATTCCTACCAATAGTGCTATAGTTTCATTTAATCAGCGCAAGTTTGACACCTCGTCTTACCAGCAACGTGCACAAGCATTGGAAGGGCTACTCGAGTTTAGTGCTCGGCTCCTACAACAACAGAGGTTTGAAGATCTTGAGGTGTTGTTGAATCCATTTAGGTTGGATGAATGATAATGGGGAAATGAATGAGTTCGATTTGAATCAAGATCTTAGAATATGTAAATTGAGAATATACATTGTTGTGTTTTTAGGGTTAAAGATGAAAATGAAGATGGTCAATTTTTTTTATTATTTAATTAGTTTTAGATTTTAATGAAATAAATTTATTTTTAAATTTAAACAATGCCAATCATCATTAATGATACAAATAAGGTGCTCCGTATCATCAAATATTTGCCTCATCAATATTTTTTAATTAAAAAATACAAATAAGGTTGTTTTTTAAAAATAAATTGAAATTACAAGGATGTAAATAAAAAAAATTTATGATGACTAAAATAAAAAAGACATATATAAGTCAAGATAAAATAGGCACATAATAACTCACACAAAAATCAAAATCATTGAAGTTAACCATAACAAATATAATCAAAATCAACTCATATCATCCATAATTTTTCCTATGATGCAATACTATCCTGTAATGCCGCCACCCTCAACACCCCTTTGGTCTACTGAAGATGATATCCGCCGATGGTAAGTCGAATCTTTCATACAATATATCCCCTTTGTGAGAGTCGCATTCTATGATTTTAGGAATCATGATACCCATTCAAGATGTGCGTGTGTGTTTGACATCATAGAGAAGATATGTGTTACCTGCTGGTCTCAGTCGAGATCCCAATGACATTCCAAAGGTTTCATAGAACTGCTACCACTAAATCCTTACCCGTGTATGGGTGATGACAGACCTCATGTATATTTTATAGGGAGTGACTTCCGCTTACACGAAAAATACTTTATATGACATCTCTAGTTATACCTTTATATCTCGAGCCCATAAGTCATAACTCTTCATCTTGAATACCGTTGTAATGTCATCGTCTCAGGTCGCATATCGTCCATAATCATTATCATATCCTCAAATATATTCCTCATTATCCATATTCAATTATTTATAATATTCCTCACACTAATGCAACCATTAATCAAATTATATCAAATAAAATTAACCATCATAAACTAAGCATTTATAATAAACAAGGTAGGCATTGAGGTAAACATGTAGTCACATATTGCATATAACACATAAACCAGTAAACTATAATATCTCATTATTGAATAGGAGATCATCCTATTGATAAAAGGCATAAGATCGACATAACCTCACTTAGTTACTATGAAGTCACTAATAGTCATTAGCTCTCTTTAGTTGTTATCTCTAATTGGACTTGAGTCATTCTACACATAGTCAATGAAATTATTTGACTCTAATCTTTCTAATACGCACTCAATATTTCCTCCACCTTTCAAGAGTGTAATTCCAAGTAATCAAAACTTCAAAGTGTTGATAAGTTGTTATCTACAACCAAGCTAATTCACCATAGGTTCGAAAGTAAAATTCAATAAAATTAAGGATACCTTAGGGTGTTAGAGATCCTATGGCACTAACCAAACAAGAGTTTAGAGGAGGGTTGTAGATGTCTTTCAAACAAATCTTGGGTAACGACACATAAATCTTGGAAAATTAATGAGCTAATTTGGACATACCGGAACATCCTAATAACATTAAGAAAATAACGAAAGTAAATAGAAATTACTTTATTTGTCTTCCAATTGAAATATTAAAATGCTCCAAAAATATCGACATGACAACTATACACAAAACGCGATTAGAATGGAATCAAAACAACGAAACATAAACAACACCTCACAAAACTTATAGAGCGAATTCAACGGTGAATTCAGCATGTGTTCATTAAATATGACCCCATAAATTTATTATTATTAATAAATTAATAAAAAAAATGTAACGGTTATAATTTTGTAATTATTAAATTATGAAAGTACCGCTTCTTCTTAAGAGTACCATAATGACAATTACAACGATGAACTTCTCAAAAACTGAATTTTACGTCATTATGCGCTAACACACTGACGGACAAATTTATTTAACTATCGTTTGAGATGCTCTTAGTTATTGTCCCTAGATTACACAGATACAACTTACTCTCAACAATAAGATATCTTCTTTTATAGCTCTTCCAAAGTTCAAATGAACTTTCCAACATAAAAAAGTTTCAAAATTACGAGATGTATCAAAACATGAATTAGATAACAAAATCTTAATTTAATTGATATATACCAGGTTACAAAAATCAAGTTATTATATAAATGACTAAATTAATATAGCTCTGTAAATTTAATTATTACATTGAATATTACTCAGATAAAAGTACTTGAATGTTTGAATCTTATATTTTAAGTACACAATTAAAAAAATTAAAATGGTGAAATTCATATAAAAAATCAACTAATAATTTATAAATTTTGATAAAATTATTTATATACTTTTTTAACTTTTGTAAAATAGTCAAATACAAAACCCATTTGGGACGGTACTAATAAATCCATTTAGACAACAAATATTATTATTATTATTATTATAATAATAATTATTATTATTATTATAT
>JBBPBS010000170.1:4958160-4977420 GCA_037974835.1 Cicer judaicum
ATTATCAGTAAATTTAAAATTATTATTACTATTATTATTATTATTATCAATTATTTTCTTAATTTTTGTGACTTGATTAATGAAATTTTATATTTTTGGACAAAAATTATATATGTTTATGGAAAATGTTAACTTATGGCTCAAGGACACATTTTAATGTATTAAATGTAAAAAATTTATCTTAAAATTTATGTATTCAACTTTATAAAAATTTAAAATTAATTTTTTTAATAAGGAAATTTCTATTTCCAGAACCTTTTACAAGTATCGTAATGACACATATTACTAGGAATTATGTTTATTATAATTATTAACGTTAACCTTGTATTTTTTTTCTCTCATATTCGGTTTCTTTCTTCTCTTGGAAGCAAAAGCAGTTTCCAACGTTCCATAAACAACCAAACATATTTCTTGGTCATAGCACAATCCCCAAGGAGTAAAATATATATAATAGAGAAAGAACAATAAAATAAAGACACCTACCCCAAAACATAACAAGAAATGTTCAGTGATGCTGACAACCCACACGAGTGGTTCTCTCGAATTGCATGCATAACACACACTTATTTGTTTTCTTAGACAGAGAAACCACCAACTTTTTGTTATTATTATTCATTTTATATTATTATTTTTCTAAAATAAGAATAGTAATTAAGAGGTCTTATTACAAAATTTATTGAACGGGATACAAGGGGTATCCCAAACTTATTATAAATACAAATATTAACCGCTTTAGATATAACGGAAATGATTAGAGCACTAAAAAATAAAGTTGTAATGTGAGTTAATTTTAATTTAATTATAAAAAATATCTATATTAATATCTAGAACTATTTCTGGTAGTCATATAAAAAATTTAAACATACATTCAAATATTTTTATCTTGATTTAGAGTGTCAAATTTAAATTAGAAATTATAAGAGCAACATCAAAATTATTGATTACGTATTTTTATCCATTTTTTTTACTAAATAATTTTGCTATATATAAAAAACTACTCAATTTTATAAAGAATTAGAGAGAACCCACCCAATTGATCTCGTGGAAACAAGAGTGAATAGAATCATGTGGGCTCTACTCTTTATTCACCCTTTTTGTTGTCATAAATAAAACTAATCGAAGATTTCAGGCATCCAAAAAAATAATGCGTAAGACAAATTAGTATTTAGACAATAAAATAATCTTTTTTAGTCATTCACAAAAATAAATTTAGACAATCATTAAATCATAGAAAAACTAATGATATATAATGTTAAGTTATTACACATCCTATTAAATCATTAATAGTGTTTGTATCTTTAACAAAAACATAAAATAACAATTTCAAATGAATTCTAACTACATCAAGAGATGATTAACGCTCTACATAACTACAAATTTGTAACAATATTTTGTGATATTTTTAATACCATTTTTTTCTTCTTTGTATTTTAACTTCTAAATTATGTTTTTTTTTCTTCTTGATGTAATGATTTTGTTTTATTTTTATAGACCATTATATAACATATAAATTGTCATATAATTTAGTTAAAGTTTAAAAACGAATAAAAAATTAATAATTTTTTTTTTACAAAAAGATTAATGTATCTCAATTTATATTTGTTAGAAATTAAAAAGGATCTTTCTTTTTTGTTAGGATAATCTGTTTGTATTTTTTTACGAGGGACTAAAATGTCTTTTCATTCTGAATAAAAATAACAAATTTTTTATTTGTACTTTAACTCTTCTTTAAAACGTTGTTTTTCATTCTTTCTTCTCATTCATGTAAACCCAACAACTTCATAAGAATCTCTCTCTCTCTCTTTTGTGACTCACTCTCACTCTATCAACCGTGGATGTAAGAGAGAAAGAGACTTTACAATGCCATTGAATCTCTTTACTTTTGATTTTCTTATCCTTTAATTTGTTTCTCTTTACCTTCATTTTATTTCTCATTACTATAGCTAGCATTTTGAAAAATTAAAAAAAATCCTTTTTTATTTATTTTTATTTTTCAAAAGTTGAATCCTTTTTCTTTTTTGTTT
Source organism: Cicer judaicum (assembly GCA_037974835.1). Classification (NCBI taxonomy): domain Eukaryota; kingdom Viridiplantae; phylum Streptophyta; class Magnoliopsida; order Fabales; family Fabaceae; genus Cicer; species Cicer judaicum. The sequence continues at coordinate 4,960,185 of JBBPBS010000170.1, forward strand.
TTTCTTTATCATCATGAATTCACTAAATTTGAACATTGATAATGGTTTCTCTTTGGACTTGAAAGTTTCACCTTCATCTCGTGTTCCTTCTTCATCTAATACTTCACTTATGGGTCATGCTAAACAGATCTGAAAAGACTGAAATACCCTTTGAAATTTTGAACCCTTTAGTGATCAATCCTAAAGAGAAAATGATTACAAACAATGAATGGGATGAAGGGTATTTTAGGAATGAGAAAAAGAACTTATCTTTGAAAGTTGGTGAGGAGGAACATGAAGCAAAAAATAGTTCTTTGACCATAGAGAAAATTGGGAACACTAAGCTTAGTATTAGAGGTCATTGGAGACCAAATGAAGATGCTAAGCTCATTGAAGTTGTTGGAAAATTGGGTCCTCAAAATTGGAACCACATTGCTCAACATCTACATGGAAGATCAGGTATAATTCATAACAAAACAGAACAAATTTTTAATAAAATTGCAAAAATATTATTATATTTTTATTGCAATTCTTCTTAATATAATTGTTTTCCAAACCTCAACTTATTGGTAAGAGTTTCACATTCTAATCACAAAAGATATAGTTAGAAATTTGTATCACGCAGTTGTAAAATAACCATCAGTGTCACTTTATCAATAATAATTTTTTGTTTTTCAATTAATTTTTTTTTATTCAAAACCATGTATTTTAATTAATTTTTTTTAATATTTACTAATTTGAATATCTTGGTGTTAGACTAAAATTTATTATTTTCAAAGAGTACTTTTAATTGATACATGTAAATTTTTGAATAAAGTTTCTATTTTTTGAAGGAGTTTATGAATATAACACTTGAGATTTATTTTTTTGTGATGAATGATAATATTGCAGGGAAAAGTTGTAGATTAAGGTGGTGTAATCAACTAGATCCTAAACTTAATAGAGGTGTATTCAGTGAGGAAGAAGAGGAGAAACTTTTGGCAGCACATAAAATTTATGGTAACAAATGGGCATTAATTTGCAAACTATTTCCTGGAAGGACAGACAATGCAGTCAAAAATCATTGGCATGTGCTCATGGCTAGGAGGCTAAGGGATCAATCATCAACTTCTTCTTCTAAAATGAAAAAGTTAACATTTCAAATTTCTTCAAATATTTTGATGAATATGAATTTGACAAACTATAGTGTGACTAGTGAATCAACCATCTCAAGTACCAATGATGAATCTAATTCATCTTGCACCAATCTCAACCTCATTCCTATGCCTAATTGTCATAACAATGATGCTTTACCTAATTTCCAAACCAATGGTTCACAAATAGGTATGTTTTGAATTCTTTATTTTTTTTATCCTATGAATTTTTTAAAATTAATCTTTGTGTCCTTAATCTGGACCATAAGATTAGAGTTTTTGATTTCGTTTGAAAACTCAATTGAAGGTGTGTCAGTTGAATTTGATAGTAATAGTAATTCTCTATAATATTAAAAGATATCAAAAACTTTGATATTATAGTCTAAATTTCAATCACAAATCTTAATCTAAAAACTTTATTATGATTTTGATTTAAAATCTTGAAATTATTTTAAACATTTTCTTATTTGCTATTAAAAATGTATTTAAGTCCGTGAGTCAGAGCTAACTTACAATATAAGAATTTATATTGCTTTATGATTGTGATTGATGACACATCAATTGTATTTGTTTGCAATATTTATAACTTTCGTCATTTTTGCGGCTTTATTAAAAATTTTGAAACTGGCTTTAAAATTTCTTAATCTTTTTAATTATACTACATATATTATATTAGAATGAAAAATAAAATAAAAATATCTAAAAAAATTAATATATTTGAAATAGTTTTTAATTTGATACATTATCTTTTAAATACCATTTATACTTATATTTTATTTCGGATGCATTATATTATTTATTTGAAATTACACTAGATATGATCATGTTGTTGATATTTTTGAGTTTGTGTTATTTAAGGTTTACTTGGAGAAAGAAATGTAGCTGCAACGGATAATGGTTTTGACAAGTTTTTCAGTGCTTCCACCAAAGGTTCATGTGATTGTCACATGGGAAAGCTTAAGATTATGGACAAATCCAATTATTCAGATTCAATCTCAGAAGTTTCAATATCTCAGTCAGTTTCAACCAACAAGACCAATGTAACAATTTTGGGGGAAAGTGAAAATGTTAAGGATAAGATTAAAAGGTCATTTATTGACTTTCTTGGAGTTGATGAAACATAGTGAAATTTTGTTGATGTAATAGTCCTATGATCAAAGGAACAAAAAAGGGTATATTGGGAAAAGAGGGATGGTGTAAAGGAATAGTTTTAAATGTAGGTTCTATCTATTTGCACTCATGGTGTATAGGTAGTTCTATAAAAGACTAATTGTGTATGATTACTAAAAATTAATTTTGAAAATAAATTAATTTTTATTAAATTTAATTGAAATTATGTTGATTTACATTGAAATGTATTTATGTAAAATTGAACTGAATAATAATAAATTAAAAATTTATATAAAGACAAGAATTAAAAATTCTAATTTTAAATTAGAATTAATTATATAAAAAAAATTAACTCTACTCAAACACATTTAAATACGTAAAAATTAATTATATTTTAAAATTAATTTTATTTCATTTAAAAGTGAAACTACACTTACACAAAATATTAATGAAGTAAAATGTTAATATGACTTCAAAATAAAAAGGAAGTTTATTATTTATAAGGTCTAATTCAACTTATAAATTTGATATAATGTCATAAGTATTAATATGAGACATCGCAAATGTAGGCAAATTTATTTATCATTTTGTCTATAAATAAAAGACAAAAAGTGTGTGTTATAAGTATTTCTGAAGTGTTATCAACTATTGGTTTTTCTTTGTTTTATTTTTAATTAATCCCACAATATGAATAGACAATAACAGAGGTTTGTTATTTTGTGGTGTACTTAGAAAACTTTCTTTAGTATTTAGGCAAAGACCAAGTTATATTGATTTAGTTTTGTTTTTTTGTCATGATTTTTGTTTTGTTTCGTTACAAATGGAAAATGTTTATAATATAATTTGGTAAAATTAAGATTTGTAAGATCAATTATTATTTTAGTTAAAATTTAAATTTGAGTTTTTTTAAACAATTCATTTTTAATATAATTTTATTAATCACATCAATCCAATTATTTAATTATTTGAAAAATTAATTTTTAAAAAATTATTTAAAAATAATTGATTTAAATATAATTACTTTGAGTAAGTTAATTCCATATTACTATTATATGAAAGAAATGTTTTTTAAAGAAGTAAACACATTTTAAAAGATACTTCCATGATTTTAATATTTAAACGGAGTATTATAAATATTTATATTTCTTTTGAAAAATAACGGAATCTTTTCTAACATAGTAAGCTATCTTAGGAAAAAAGAGTAAAGGAACAGTTAAAGAAAATAAAAGATGAAGTAGAGGACAAATTACTTGAATTTGTATTTTAGTATATCTTCACCAGTTAAATTTTAAATGCATGGAAGAACAATTCATGCAATAAAATCTGGGAAACCGATGTAAAGTTAAAAAAGTGAATATCACATACATGAGAAGATGTGTGTTTTGTGAGTTATACAACTCATGAGAAGTTATGAATTTTAGATATATTCATTACCAAACTTAGTTTATTTTTTGGACTTATTCAGCTACATGAAATTTTGTGGTGTACTTACAAAACTTTTACTTCACACAAAACCCAAGATACTTTGCTTGAGTAATTTGTATTTTATTTCATCTAGTTTTATATATAAAAGAAAGTTAAATTTAAAAAAGTCGATGCATTTATTTGGTCTAACTCTCATAGACTAATCGAATTTTATAAATAAAACTTCAAATGAAAAATTAGTTTAAATAATTTATTATATATCATTTTAATTAAGTATATTATGTATTTACTACAATTTTTTTTTGAAAAGTAAAATTTCAAAATATAATTCAAATGAAAATCTATTTTGAGAAAATCTTTATAAAAATTATATTCTAGAGATATTTTTTTTACAAAAATTGATTTTTGTCATGTTAAAATCTTCAATAACTTAAATTTTTATTTATAGATTATATTAAATATCAAAATTACTTTTTTTTAACTATGACAAATGAGTTTGAAATAATTTTTACTATTTTTATCTAATTAAGTTTCATAAATATTATTTTTAGAAAATATAAAATTAAAATTACTTTTATTTTTAAATATCTATAATGAACGATGGCAGTATTTGCAAAAAAAAGTGATCTTGGAATAACTAATTATGAAAGAATTTTTTTTAAGCAAAATATTTATATTAGAAGAAAAAAACTGCCGTATAGGCCATAGAGAATTACTAAAAGCTTTGAAAAAAGAAACTGGTAAAGGAGAGCCCTATTGGCATTAATTATTATTTTATACGCATTTAAACTTTATTATTTTAGATTATTATGTCCAACTCTTACTATGTTAAATATATTTTGGTATTACGATGAGTTCCACATAATCAAAATAAATTACCGTAATTTAATTTACAAAAATTCTAATTTGTAGCTTTTACAAATCACTATGATTTCAAACCTACATTTAATCACAAAATTAAATACACAGTAAAAAAAACCATTTTAATTAACCTCTCTAATTTAGTCAAATAACAATTCTATAAGGCACACCAAACATCCATCCCTAAAAACATACACTCTTAAGCTACAGCAGAATTGATCCATTATTTGGTTGAGAAAAGAAAATGAAAAAAAAAAGTTTAAGAACAATAAAGGAATGGGAATGTTAAAAAAATAGTATATATATACATGTATGCATTATTTTAAAGAAGGTATGTAAAATATTTAACACAACAAAAAATAAAGTATATAAAATGTTATTTGTCTTATATTTAAATGAATGTTAGTATTTCAAAAATATATACAACATATAAAAAGTTACATGCTTTAAACAAAATAAAAAAAATTATAACATTAATATTCAAGTATGATATGCATGTTTATTTTCTTCTAATGCATGCTTCCATTCCTCTGAATTAGATACAAGCTTTTCTTCCATGACTATTGCTTACCTAATAGTCATTGTCCTTATCACTATATTTTTTACTAATCTATTTTGTGGTCAAGTTTTCATGTTCATAGCTTTTTTTTTTCTTCTTCTTTTCATGTCCATCTTTATATTTCTTGCATAGATATTTTAGTGAAAATTTTGATTAATTAACACAATTATCATGTTCATCAATTTGTAATAAATTTTGGAAGAATTCAATATTCAAATCTTCTTGTAAAAGAATAATTTTTCTTAATCATGAAGATTTGTGATATAGTTCTTGAATTTATTAGCAAAAATGAGAGTGTAAATAGTATCCCATTAATTGTGATGGACTTTCGGATATGGGACATTGGGCTTTTTTATATTCTGGACTGTATTTTAATTGTCTAGATTTTGATGAGTTGAAATTTGAAGAAATTGTTAATCTACCAAAACTTACTTTTCTACCCCTACAACTTTATTCCTACCTCCCAAATACTCTTAACAAACATTAAAATCAATTTTCATCGCAATAGAAACTAACTAACATAATCGTAGATTCATTTATGTATAAATGGAATCATGTGGGAGTAATTTGAACAAAAAATGAGACTAAATTCATATTTAAAGGAAAGTACTACAAGAATATGTATGGATTAATTCGTATAGACCGATCCAAAATACTCAGATAAAAAAAAATTGATGTTTAGGGCTACCCGTATATCCACATGGCATGAAGAAATATTGTACACATATATATTTATTATTTTGAAATAAAGTATATAAAATGTTAACAACTTTTTATTTATATTTAAAAGAATGTCAGTATTTAAAAAAAATATACAATATGCAAAAAGTGACATAGTTTAAAATATAAGAGATTACATAATTTAAGAATTAAAAAATTGTAACACTTAAATGTTATAAAATTTAAAGATATTATATGTTAGAAAAAACGCAAATCTTTTAGGGTCGGACCATACCAATTTAGGAGATTCTTGCATATATATATATATATGAGGTCAATTTCCTCATATGATTACTAGTTTGGCTAATTGTTGGTTGTGGAATTCCTAGATGGTGCATTTGTTTGGACCATACTTTATGTTATTAACTTCTTAGTATTATTCCAATCGATGATCAAGACACCGGTTAAGCAAATTGTAGAGATGTACTTTTGTTGGTAAAAATGATTAGTTTCTAAAATTGAAATGTCATGAATTACTAGGGACCTTGGTCCTTACGATCCATTCAAGTATGCTTATTTTCTTTTACTATATTGCACACCAATGCAAAGTGATGGATACTTCTCATTTTTTCTTGTCTTAAAGTCATTGTCTTTATTACTATATTATTTCTATTCTATTTGGTGGTCATGTTTTCATGTTGTTCCTGATTTCTTCGTTTTTCATGTTCATCAAATCTTGGTATAATTTGAATGGATTTAATATTCAAACATCTTTGTTGGATTGTAAAATAATGAGTTTTCTTAATTATTATTTATGAAGATTTGTAATATAGTTATTAAGTTCCCACTACCAATTAAATTTAAATCTAGTACATAAGGGATAAGTATCACCGTTCATTGGTACCTATCAGATAAGTACCACCGTTCATTCACGATTTTTTTATCCTTTTTTCCCTTAATTAAGAATTATCGAGTTTTTGACTTCCATAAGAATTGAACCCAATACCTATGGGATAAGTACTATTATTATTCATAATAATGGCTTACAAAGATTCAAATCTAACTACCATTATTCGACTAAACTCACAAATAGTGTGTGAAAACATGACAATTATCGTGTGTACATGGCACCCTATATTTTGCATTTCTTTCCTTTTGGTATGTGGTATTTTTTGGTATTTAATTAATTTTCTCCGCTCTATATTATAAATATGTTTGGTATATAAACAAAGAAATGAGTTTTAGAAATAAGAATATTTGTTTTACGTGACTTTGACCTACACTGATATTCGTATGATATGATAAAATTCTTAAGTACTAAGAAAGAATCACCTAATCAAACTATCATCAGTTTTCCATTCAATTGATTCATACTTGATTAATTAAATATCAACTCATTCTTAACTCGACGATCACCTATTCAACCCTAACAAATTAGATTATTTTCATGTGAAAACAAACTCAAAATATACTTTAATGAAATCCTAAATAAATAATAAATTACACCAAATATTATATATATAAGCTTCACAATTCACACGGAAACAGAGTAAAAAATCCCAGGTGGATTTTTTGAGAGTAAAATTATACCACCAATCTCAACTTTATACACTTGAAATTAATCATGAGCTCAATTTGAAAAAACCAACATAACCCATATTGGAATTCCCATTTCTCAAAATATATGCCTAACTTGTTTCCTGGTCACCAAATCAATAATCCTCAAACCCATTAAAATAATCACAACAAAATATGTCACATCTGAAACACAGAATCTATCATAGAGATGCAAATATATAATTTAATTGACATGCCAACCAATAAAAATTATGTTATCTCACATGGTATTTCTATGTTAGTGTGCCCCTCTAAAAAATATATATATTTCTATTATTATTAATAATATTATAAAGTTTAAAAGAATCCAAGAAAATTTGTTACAAACATCCGTCTGATTTGCATTGGTTATATTGGTCGGTGTGGGGACCAAAAATGTAGAATTATAAATATTCTTTGCATTTTGGTATCTCTCTTATAATTCTACTCAAGAATCCACGTAATGTGTCCATGCACTTTCATCCAAATCTTGGATTTGTTTTTAAGTGTCATAAATTACAAACCGTTCTTCTATTCACTAGGATTTATCTCTGACAAGTTAGATCTAATCAAAATGAGATATTAGTATTAGAATTTGTTTGTGGTCAAATGTAATGTGTCACTATGTTTACTTTTTATAAATGGTTTTTAGATAGTATCAGAAAGCAATTTGGATACTCAATTGTGTTTTAGTAGTCTCTATGGTCTTTTAATTTTGTTAGAATTCAACAATGATTTTATTAGGTTGTTCGAGTTGGTTAACTTAGGTTATTAATAGTGTTGGCTTTTTGTTCATTAGTTGTTTTATTTAATTTTTTTTATATATAAAGAGAAAAAATTTAAACAATATATTTTTTAATACATATTTTTCAACATTCAATTTTATTAATTAATTTTTATATGAGACCCACTAAATTATGTAGAATCTACGTAAATTTGGTGAGTCTCGTATTATCATATAAAGAATTTATTGTATTTATTTTACTATGTTTTATGAATATGAATTCTTATTCAATTTTATGATCCGGTTATTTCTCATGCTCTTAGTGGAAGACTCACTTTTTTCACATGTTCTTTCATAGATATAATCATGTTTGAAGTACCGTGCAAAAATACTAAATATATACACCTCAATCGAAATTCAAATTCTTGTGTGTCATGTTGTTAGAGACTAGAGATTGAAATAGGCTAGATCGTCTGTGAGATACTTGATCTATTTAATAAAAAAGTTAAATTTAGTCTTTTTTTAAAATCTTATTAATTTAAATAGGTCAAACTCAAACTTATAAAAAAGTCTATTAGACATAATACACCGGTGTATATATATATATATAGATTATTTGTTAATAACTTAGTATTTATTGAGTAAAAAAAGTGTAATTTTATTAGTTTGCCTTATGTTTATTATTTTATTAGTGTTTCTTATATATAAAGACTTTGTTTAGTCTATTTAAAAAAATATAGAATATACTATTTAAATATTTTAATGTGAAATAGACTTTTAGACCGGATCATACTTTAAAAAGGCCATATCATACTGGAAAAAAAAAATCTATGATAAACCTTATGCTAGATTCATGTCTAAAAAATTAATCGCAGACTAGACTGAAACGTTTTAAAGTCTAGCTTAACTTGACATATTCCTGTCTCCTATTGGAAACTAAGTTTTTTTCTTAAACCTAACTCTCATTCGTATACTTTTTTTTATGGACTTGTTTTATTCATTAAAAGAAATCTTATTTGAGGGACATCAAAATGTGAGGATTTCTTTTAACACAAAATTTGAACTCAATGGAAATTTAATCTCTTCTGCTACATTCTACTCGCTTTGGTAGACTCATTTTTCTTTTAATGATCGTGCAAAAACTACTACAAATTTTTAAAATTTACCTTGCATAACTTTCTTTTCTTCTAATAGAATCCATATTATGTACTTGTGCGAGTATCTCTTATAGTACACTTTGATTAGTAATAATGTGGTATTCTTCTTTATTTGTGAATACATAATTACAACATATAACTCTTAACGGTTTGATCTACAATGGAAAAAAGATGGATATCAAATTTGTAGATTGGGAGCTTGATATTCGTTACTGTCCTTAGAAGAAGATAAATATAAATCCCCCTAAAAATATTTAATGAGTTCTAAGTTTTTTCATGCCTTGTACTGAAGCATCATCCATTCACCTTAAATTTCATTTTTTTTTAAAATATAGATCAAATATATAGTGTAATTTTTTAAATCACACGAAAATATCAAATTGATCATTTAATTTTTTATTTATCAAATTATTCGTTTATGTTTGTAAAAGTTACAAGTATGAACTATTTTTAGTCATAACTCATTTCAATTAATTTTAGTTATTAATTTTTAAAATCGTAGTATGAATTTTGCTATCAATCATATAATGAACAACATAATAAATTTTCGTGTGACTTAATGACATAAATTGAGATAATTTTGCATTTAGTTTCAACTCTAAAATTAATCTCACTCGAAATGTGTCTTATTTAATTATTTTTTTAGAATTTGATTAATGGTTTATGTTTTTATAATTATTACAATCAAAATTCTTTAAGAATTACAAGAATTTATGGAAAAAAAATTGAAAGAATTTTGAATTTCAATTTTATTGATTTGAAATTAAGATCAATAGTGTTTACACATTTACAAAAATAAAAGATGAAATTGACACTAAAAGAATGATAAATGACTAATTTGTTATATAAAAAAAAAGATAAATAAATTTATTTTCATATAATTTAAAGGATTGCTAGATGCATTTTGCAATATATATTTGTATAACATACGAAGATTTACTCAAAACATAATAGATACTCCCACATCTTATGTCATTGTCAACTAGTTTTCACAAAGAGCTTATTTTACCTCATAACGTGTTAAATTTAGTTTACACACTAATTCAATCTACAAAGTAGATTTTTAATAGTCTCTCTTTTTACACGTTGGTTTTGTGTAGGATGATTTAAAACTAATCCAAATTCTAATAAAAGTAAATCCCTATGAGATAGAGTTGAAAATCACCTCTAATTTGTTTTCCATCTTGCAAAAATGTATTTTCCATAAAGTAAAACCTTTTAACTTAATGAGAAGGAGCCACACATGGTATTGTCGTATGTTTTCCCTTAAGTAGAATATATGTTATTAATGAGAGTAAAAAAGAAGTCTTGTTAGCATTTGTAGTGAGATATCAAATGCTCAATAACACAACCCAACATGTGTTGCGAGAGTTTTGAGAATTATATCTCTACTTAAAATTCTATAGCATTAAGTACATGAGTTACAATTTTTATATATCAAATATTTGTTTGATTCATGTAAATATGAAATTAACTATTCACATTTGAATCTAATAATTTCTCTTTTATACGTGAGTTTCCGATATCATATATTTGCACATTTGTTACAACCAACAAACTATGTTTCACTACAAAAAACGCTAATTAATTTGTGAGATTTTTTAAAAATTCCACGGTTATATGTGCCGTAATATATTTGCATGAGTTTTAGGTGATTGTTATATTATTTTGTGGCGGTTATTTTGGGGAGAATGACTTTCCATATAATGATTTAATACCACTAGCTAATGCTTCAAAATCATATAAGTATGGTTATATTTGTGTAAAAAGGCGCCACAAGCTCAATTATTGTGCTTCTTAGAGCATGAAACTAAATAGTAATGAAATGCTAACAATTACTCTTAGAGCATCAAACTAAAGAGTAAAATTTGTTTGAGAAAATATATATATTTATTACGTTGACAAAATATTTGACTAGTATTTTCAAGCTAAACTTTCTTTATGTAGACTCTTACCAATACCCTTAGTGATTTGATTCAAATGTGGACATGTTTGGTTTTTATGGATTGCCCTTGAATTTACTCTTGTTTAACAAGGAGAATAATATTCAGGAAAATGAACAAGCAATAAAGGTAGTGCCTTTATGGAAGCAAATGATGCAAGTAACTTCCTTTGAGGAAGAAAAATTAAAGTAAAACTACATTCATCTTGATATTGACAAACATATATGAAAGCCTTAGGACAAGATGCATTCAATTAGCAATAAATTTTTAAAAATGAATATTACAAAGGGCTCCTTAATTAGGATTAAATCTTTATTTACAAGTGTGCAAAACTTCTACTTGGAGAAAATGAATAATGAATCATACAATAAATGATAGAAAGACAAAATAAAATAATTAAAAAGATGGCAAGAAGATAAAAGTGAAATAAAGACACCATACTAGTTCTCAAGAGTTATAAGTCCAGTGTAAATTCACAATAAGAGTAAAGATAGTCTTAATGAGAATCAATATAGTTCATCCAAGAACTTCAGAAAACTAATCTCTTAAGAACTCATAAAAAATTTAATAAAATTCAAATTGGTCAAAATTGTTAAAACAAGGAGAAGACAATGTTATCTATAGTCATAAAGATCATAACAAAATTTGTGTTTAAGTTGATAAGTGTTATTTTATACAAAATGTCTATACATTCTTAGACATAACAAAATTTTAAAAGCCTCATCTCCACCTTATCCCATGTGAGCATGTTACATGATATCTCAATTTCTAATAGCTTTAATATATTATATTTAATTAGTTCCTTTGTCACCAAATAATGGTACCATGAAATTGAAGTGAAGTCAAGAAACATAATCCTTTAAAGATGGAACGACAAAGTGTAATTTATTCCTTGTTACAATTTCCACTACAAGGGTATATATGAAGTAAAATATTAAGGCTGATAAAGTTGATCTTAAATTTTAAGATTAAAAATTCTCTAAACTTTGAAGATTCAATGATCATGGTCACTTTTAAAAGAACTTATAGCCGAAAAATTCCCTTATATTGCTCCTAGAGAAATTAATTAATTAATAGATTGGTAGAAGATGAAGAATGCAAGTCAAAATAGAGTTAGATATGTTTCCAACCACCCTCAATTAGAACATTCTGTTTCACTTTTTGTTTCTTAATTTTCTGACCCATGTCTTGTCCCTCTTTATAGTTATCATCTTAAACAATGAAAAGTAACATTTCTATTATTTGATTTTAAGTTCTTCATAACATTAGCTGGGAAATTGTCTCAAAAAGAATGATTCTTTAACTTTTTAATGTAATATTAATTATTATTTTTACTAATTAATCTCTAACGAATATTATTTACATAAAATTAATATCTTCAACTTTGCATGTATGTTACTTATGCATACACCAATAGTTAATATTGGTAATTTAGTAAAAATATCATAATATCTTTATTATTTATACATTTTTTTAAGACATTACCATGGCTCCTTTTCATTTATTTTGAAAGGTTCTATTATATGGAGAATACGTTTTTGCAAGAAGGAAAATAAATTAGAGGTGATTTCATTAAGTCTATCACATGTTCATTTTAAATCAACCTAAGAAATTCAATGTAAAATGAGGGATATATTACAAGCCTACTTTGCAATGTACCCTAAAACTTTAACACATTATGTACAAGCTATGACTACCTTAGAAGAATTTCTTTTAGGGCAAAATAACTTATTGCATTTCATTAGTAATAAGTGAAGCAATAGAAGAAGTAGCATGATAATAATAAAGTGAGTTAGACAAGGATGATACATATAATGTCAAACAATTTTTAATAAATTTGATTAAAATTCAACTAATTTTTATTAATCAATATTCAAATTGAGAGACATATATATTAATAGAATAAAAATAAAAAGGAATATATATTAATTAGTCATGAATTGAGTGAAAGCAATACACGAAAAATATACATTACACCACTTGCTTCCATTAATTAATATAATATATAGAGTTTTATTTAGAAGTATACATATATATATATATATATGGTTGTAAACAAGGATAAGATCTTTAGGTTTATATAATTGTTAAATAGATATAGATATAGACTTCTATAATCACATAGTAGAACTCTAATATTTGAACCACATATCAAAGATTAAGAGAATGAAGAAGAAAAAAAGATGGTAATATAATATATTGAAGAAACATATAAAGGAAGCTTCCATAATATTTGTCCATTGTTGTGCTACTTGTTCATTTGTTCATACTTGGTTTTGCTTTGAAACCTGTAACAAAAACACCAAAACATTTATCTCAAACACTTTATTTAGGTTCACACAAACCTTCCAAAATTATGCCATTTCCAACACAAAATAATACTCTTTCTATATCATTTTGTTTCATGTTTAAACAAAATAATTTTCTTTAATTTTTATTTTCATTTTTACTACATCACAACACATTAAATAATTCTTTTATTATACTTTCAACTATTATTATATGTCGGCCAAGGTATCCATTAGTCGGAAATTATATATTAATCTTTCCAAGGTACAAACAAATATTCATTTAAGAAAATGATGACATTTCCCAATCAAACTTATTTCATATACACCGCAAGTTAGGGATTGAACTCAAAAAAAAAAATGATAAAATTAAATTTTCTATTTTTTTTATCGTCATACTCCTTCACACGCTTCACAAATATAAATTTGTATTATATTAGATGGAGATCAAACGACTCATATTTTAAATTTTAAAATTTAATATACTAAGCATTTCATCTTCATCCAATAGGTAAGATAATTGCAAGTTTTTCCTGACCATAAAAAATCTATGACCATAATAACAAAGGAAAAACAAACTATTTTTTTACAAATGAAAAGTTATGTTAATTTTTATAGTACAATAATGTGTTAAGACTAAAATATATATCCATATTAATTCTAGCAATTGAAAGTAATAAGAGTGAAGTAATTAAATAAAAGTATTATTAGTAAAAAAATTAATAACTATGAACTTAATATTTTTTGTTATTAAAAAAATAATTTAAATAACTGAAATATTAATTAATTATATGTGCTAACCAGAAAGTAGCTTTCACCATGCTGCAAACTCTGCATCAAGAAACCAAACTCATTGGTTGGAACTGAAACTCCAGAAGAATGAACTAACATTACATCTTCACCAAACATTGTTTTAATGTCTATTATACCCCTTGGAACTTCTGTTGCAACTCCATTGATGAAAACTGTGATCAAACCTGAAATATTACTCCCCCCAAATCCTATCCAAAAACATTATAATAAAAACAAATATTAGAGCATCAATCAATTATTATAAACAAAAAATAAACCATTACAATTTATATAAAAAAAATGTAATAAAAAACAATTCTTTTAATGAAATTCTATTTTAATATAATGGTTCAATAATTAATAACATAATTATAAACAAAGTAATTATTTTAAACAAAAAATTTCAAGATCTCTTAATAACATTACAATTGTAGTTTTGGCCAAATCAACCATTTTTAACCTCAAATTCTCACAATATTAATTAAGCATCACAATTAACCAAAATTGCCAATTTAAATTTTTTTTTTTTTTGCAATAATTTGAAACCTTGTTTTTTAGAATTATGATTGTATTAATTGTTACACTGTAACCTCCCCTTTGCTGGATCTATTTGTCTTGCCTCGGGAAGACAAATTGAAGGGCACAGAATCTCATAAAAAAAATAATTCCTATATATTAAAAAAGAGTTCATAGTAAAAAAAATATTCATGAATTTGGTTTAATATGAAAAATGATGTTTGAAATTATAACATCAAGAAAATTATCTAAATCAATCATCATATATACTTGTTCAATCTTAATTGTCTAGATGAGAGTAACATAATTAGATAAATTAATTAAAAAAATAAAAATAAAATAATCTAGGGTTTTGAAATGTTTGTTTAATTAAAGAATTTTGGATGAAACCCAGAAAAAAAAGTATGATAAAGGAATAAAAATGGAAGAACAGAAACTGCAACAAGAAAAGTGAAGTCATGTTTTCCGGAAAAGAAAGTACAAATTTCATGCTTTTCATTTAATCGTAGGAACTGTCAAATCATCAACAAGATTCACACTTTATTAATTCTTTCATCACCCTCAAAATTAATCAACCATAAAATAAAAATATTTATTAAAAAAAAAAACTAATAGGACAATATGAATCTACAATTTTGTCAAAGGATTTAAGAAAAGTTTTTTGTTTTAGAGTTTATTATAATAATCAGTCCAAACTTAAACTCAATATTGAAAAGAGACTAGTACCTAGACATAAGCATTAAATTAATATAACTCTTGAAAAATAATATATATATATATATAGATTCTAGTACTCGTTTTTGTCCTTCAAAAGGGGTTTTGTCTTGAATCAAATTAGATGAAAAATTTCACATATTTTTCTAAAAAGAGGGTTTTAATATAATGAAGAAATTTCACTAATAAATTTTGAGATAACAATATGAAATAAAAAAATAAATTCATATACATATTTTATATAGTATTCATTTCACTCGATTTAATTTGTAATTCTTTACTCAAGATTAAAAATAAATTAAAGATGAAATTGTAGAAAAAAATTGAAAATTTTTTATGGTAAAATCTTTTTATTTTTTATAAAAATCTTAGCTAGGTTTTATAATTATAACACCATGCAACAACTAAATAAATCACATACCTGAGTGATAGTTGAAATTTGAAGCATGATCAGATGGAAACAAAGCTGAAGAAGCAGCTGAAGAAGTTTGATCAATTTCAGGAAAATTAATTTGAGAAGAACCTAAGAACAAACCACCAAACCCTTCTTCAACAACACCAGCACCAACACCACACGACGAAGAAGAACCCGAAAAGTTGTTATTATTATAAGACGAATTACTAGAAGAAGAATTCATAGTAAAAGATGAACCACCAAAACCAATAGCAGACGCACCAACAGATGGAGAAATATTGTTGGTGATGCTGCTGTGATATTGGTGGTATGGATTTGCACCGCCGCTGCTTATTTGAGCAGCTGCTTGCATCTGTCTTTGGCGGCGACGAGAACGAGAACGACGATTCTGAAACCAATAAAAAACATTAGCATCACCAACATTTCCAAATTTCTCAAGAAGTTTTCTTATTCTAACAGTTTCATCTTTTGGTGGATTAACCATTCCACTATTGAAGATGGATTCAAGTATAAGGATTTGTTCAGGTTTTGGTGTCCATCTTGACCTCACAGTACTTTCACTCTTTTCAGTGTTTGGATTATTGGTATTGGAAATCTGAGATTGAACATTTTGTTGTTGTTGTTGATCTTCCATTCCAATGTGGAAGAAAGAAAAAGAAAAAAAAAATAATGTTTTTGTTTTGTTTTTTTAATTTTGTTTGAAAGATATGATGAAACCTAGGTAAGTAAAATAATTATATATATGTTGATGATGTGAGTAAAGTACATGGAATACAGTAACACTGTTTTTGGTTGTGTATATATAAATAAATGTGAATAGTGAAAATACTAAAATGCCCTTTATGTGTCTTTATTCATTTATATATCATATCATGCTTTGAACCCTTTTTTGTTTGCCTTTGCAAATGTCAAAAGAACCGCAGGATTCTAGATTACTCTCATTACAATGTAATTAATTCAGAATAAATGTGAGTTTGAATATTTCATGTAAACCATTGTTTTAAATTATATTTTATGTGTCATTTTATACAAAAATATTATACATTTTTTATATGTTGTTTTCAATGTTTAAAGTTATTTTAAAGGTTAAAAATATATTTAATTTTTATAAAGTTTTATTTTAGTGTAAAAAATTATAGTATTTAGTTTCTATAAAATTATCTTATAAATAATTTTAGTCTCTATTACAACATCAATATATGTTTTTAAATAATTATTTTGTAAACATGTTTATAATATTATAAAAATATTTTTTACAAAAATAATTTTAAAATTCAATTTTTTGAACTATGTATTCGTTACTTTTATTTATACTTTATGACATTTAAAATATTTATATTTGGTTTATCGCAAGTTAAAAAATT
>JBBPBS010000170.1:4977673-4990838 GCA_037974835.1 Cicer judaicum
TTTTTTTTCAATACAGACCTAAAATTCAAATTTTGAAGTCATTTTTTAAAATATTGCAAGTATTTCTGCTTAAAATCATTAAAAAAATATATATCATGACTTAATATCATAAACTAAATTATTTGAATGATAATTGGTACGAATTAAAAGTTGTTTTTTCTTTTCTAGTTAGATTTATGTTCCCTTGTTATTTTTTTTTATAATAAATTTTTAGCTTAAATATATAATGTAAATTAAAACATCACAAAAGATGAAAATTGAAATTTAGAAATTTGAACTTAGTGACGCTTTAAGTAATCAAATTTATCCATTAGTGATGTTGTATTAAATAGACTAACAACGTCTTTTGAATATAAACGTTAAGTTAGTTGCAATAATTCATCATCAATTTTGTCGTTGGATTCTATTTTTATAATTTTTATCTTTAACAAAGTTCTCTATAATTATTGTTTATACTGTAAATATCAAAATAAAACACACATTTATCATTTAAATAATAATCTTTTTACTTAGATTTATTTAATGACTTTATACTAAAATTTTTAGGGTATCTAAATATTTACTACTAAAAAAAAAAATATACTAAAGTATAAAAAGAAGGAGTACTTCTCACGAAATAAAAAAGAGTTATGATGACTACTTCATAAATGCGTTAGGCTACAACTTTCGAGAATATCTATGACGAGACATTACTTGTCTTCTGATCAACTTCGAATTAATAATATATCTATCTCTCACATTTTCCAACACTCATTTTCTTTTTTCTACAAACACATTTCAATATCTCGTCATGTGTAATACTCTATTTGTCTCAATTTATATGTCATTGTAGTAAAATATGTTTGTCACAAATTGTACATATAAATCATAAAGAGACAATTATTTTTCACCAATATGAGAAATATGTATTTTATTAATAGTGTGTCTCGTATATATATTATAGGTAAAACATTCAAGAAAATTATCATACCCTAACTATAATTATTGTATAAACCATATATAGAAAAAATATTTGTCATTGGTCAAATTATAAAAATACAATACTCAAAATAATAATTTATTGTATAAACTATTAATGGGATAAATATTTGTCACTGAAATTAGTTTAAAGATAAATGTGTTTTTCATTAGTAGTATATCTCTTGAACAAGTGTTTGCCATTTGTTAATTAGTTAAAAAAAAGTCTTTCAAAAATCACTTAGTTAAAATAGAAATATGTATTTAACTTGTAGTGTGTATTCTTAATTGAAATCTTCAACATGAAATTATGAGAAGAAAAAAATACAATACATTAACTCTAAAGATCATACACGGGACAAAATTTTGTTCCGGATTATTTAATTAGAAGATGGTTTTTAAATCAATTATTTATAAGGGAAATGTGTATTTTATTAATTACACATGAAATGTTAAATTATTCATTAGATAATAAAAATAGATGCATTACCAATATAAACTAATTTTACACTGTCAGTGAATAGAAACCTTTATTTCATCATCTCTTTTGATAATTTATAACTAACATCTTTTAATAATCGTTGTAATATTCATAGATAATTACTTAAAAGACTGCCTTTTATTATAATCAACTAGTTCAAAGAGGCATGTGTGGGAATGGGAGTGGTGGAATGATGGAGCTTATCTCTTATGCCACTTTACATCATTGTTCACAAAAATCGCAATAATAATCAGTCTTTTGTATATCTAAATAAGTTTGAAAGTGAAATTATTTTGTTCATTATTTTAGTGTAGTGTTGTTTGTTTGTTTTTTTTTTTTTCTTTCTGCCGTGGTATGGTGACTATTTTGTTTATATTAATACATTAATTTTATTCTTCAATAAATTTAATCAACAATTTTGATATTGTCAATATTACAAATCTAAATGAATAAGTATTTAAGATACTTTAAATTTATCACATGATATTTTTTATTTGATTCTAATAACTTAGAGGTTGAGTAATTTGTTTGTGAACTCAGCTTTTTTTAAAAAAAAATTAGCAATATTTAATTTGTATGTGTTGTTCTTGATGAATATATTTTCCCAATTTGAGTTCATATATATTGTTTTTTAGTAAGAAAGAACATTTTCTTTTTAGTACTCCATCTATCCTACAATAACTATTACTTTTATACACACAGAATTACCTCAAAAAATTGTTATTTTTAATATATAATTTAATTTTAATTATTATTTTCTAGTTATATCATCTAATAAATAATATGTATATCACTTTCACCCATGTTTGAAAAGGATAATTTAGTAAAATTACTGTTTTTTTTTTTTCATTTATCATATTTTCTTAAGAACACTAAATGATAAAAATGATCATTTTAGAACAAATGAAGTATTATTTTGAAAACAAATTAACTATTATTTTATTGATGATATTCTAAATTATTCACTGCAGAGAGAAAAATATATGTGAAATGATATGCAGTTAAATATATTATAAAAATAAATAAATAATTATATTGTATCTAAATTAATCAAATGTGAACTTTATTATTTTTTATTATTAATAAATTTTATTTATTTACATGAGAGTATATTAATTAATGACACACTATACTCCTACTCATGACTCAGACTCATACTCATAGACATTTTTGTGGTTGCATACGTGGACTTAAATATTAGAGTAGAAAATTTGGGATGAGTTTCAATAAGGCACTAGTCACAACTTCAACTAGGGATCACAATTAGACCCAGACTCAGTGGGTACCCGCAAAAAAAACTCACAATAGGTAGGGTAAAAACCTGCATAATGGGTATGAGCACTGGGACGGGTAATTACCCGCAAAATTAAGCGGGTATGGGTACGAGTACGGGTACCACAGTACTCACCCCGCACCCGCACCCGCACCCGCACCCGTATTTATATAAATATATTATTTATTTATTATATTAATATTTAGTTTAATTAATTGTTTTTCTTTATATTTTAATATCATTGGACCATTACAATATTTATAATCAAATCAAAAGATAAACGTTTGCAAACTTTTTAAGAATTTGATTATGATGAATAGTTAAATAATTGTGACTTTATAACTAAGAATTATATGTTATTAATTGTGTCTTTATAATTATACTTGTAACTTATAAATTGTTTTTACTAATCTCAAATAATATTGTCGTAAGACTTGCAACTTCATAAAGTATTATTATGGATATTTGAATGTGTATTGTAACGAATGTTCACTTGAAATGTTTTGAGTTAGAAAATATTTTGATTTATAATATTTTATGATTTAATTTATGATATTTGGACAATTTTTAAATGGATAAATACCACATATAGTCCCTTAACTTAATTTCAGTTAACGTTATAGTCTTTTATCTTTTTTTCCCCCGATTTGGTCATTTATTTTAATTTTAAGTGACAATTTGATCTTTTATGTTTTACAATATCAACAATTTTATCCTAATTTTTTACAAAATTTCAAAAAATTCATCAAAAATTTCAAACAAAACACATAAATTTAATTATCATTCTCAATATAATACAATTTCTTCAAATTTATAACTTAAATATTTAAATAAACTCATATTTTTATCTCTAACAACATCAAATAAAGAATGGCAAATATGAGTTTATTTGAAGATTTGAGTTACAAATTTGATTAAGTTTATTTTATATTAAAGAATATAACTAAATTTTGTGAGTTTTGTTTGAAAATTTTGATGAATTTTTGAATTTTTATAAGAAAAAAAGATAATATTATTAATATTTTAAAACATAAAATATAATTGTGTCACACCATTACAATACATAATTCAATTCCATCTTTGGAGATGTGGTTGACAAAATTAAAAGGTTGTAATGATCTTGGTTTATCTATCGAGAGGGTAGAAATCAAAAATTTATTTTTTCTAATTGGTGAAATAGTTTTGTGTCACACCTTTCAAAGTGTATGAATTTATCTGTGATGAGTTTTGAGTACTCAATTTACTCACTTTTATTAGTGTAAAAATAAAATAATGGCTCATCACAATCCAAAAGAAAATAATACTTCTCGTTGATCAAATAAAAATAAAATTTTCTTTCATTTGAAATTTCAAATGTTGACAATTTACTTTTGCGAAAATAAAAGAAATATATTTTCATTATAAAAAAAAAAAATTGTATAATTGCTCATACGGTTATTTAACTTAATTTCAAGTAATACTTCAATCTTTTAACTTTTTATTTTTTGATTTGATATTTTATTTAATTTTAAGTAAATCATTTGATCTTTTATGTTTTAAAATATTAACAATGTTATTATTTTTTATTTATAAAATTTCATAAAAAAATTCAAATAAAACTCATAAAATTAATCATCATATTCAATATAATGTAAATTTTATCAAATTTATATCTCAAATCTTTAAATAAATTCATATTTTCATTATTTATATTTTTGAATTTTTATAATAAAATTAAATAAAAGACCAAATAAAAAAGAAAAAAAAAATAAAAGACTGAAGTATATAACATTAAAAGACCGCATGAAAATTATACTTAAAAATAATTTATTTTACCTTTTAAAAAAAATTAATTTTATATATTAATTGTGTAAAATATTTTTATACATGCATCTATACTTGTCGGAGTTGACATATATTTCTAACATTAAAACAAAGATTTGTCGAATTTAATATTTATCATTTTACCATTAAAACAATAATTTATATTCATAGTTTAATAGTAAACAAGTTTATATACAGATATTAAAGTTGATGATTGTAGAACATTAAATTTTAATTTTTTTTATCAAGAGGAATATTTAGAATTTGAGAAGAATGATAGGAGTATTTTATTTTATTTTTCATTTGACAAATATAAATATATTAAGAAAAAAAGGGCTTTCATCATAAACTATGGTCGGTGTTGGTACTCCCTCCCCCCACCCCCTTTCTATCTTTGTCCACCCTCACCCTTTTTGTCTTTTGGTATTATTATGGTAATGCATTCCTTTACTATTTTTCATTCGATTTTCTCAATATAAGCAATTTCTTTTTATACTGCCACTTAATTAGCCCTAAACACATATTTTACTTATCAACCTCAACAAGATGAAGTAATGGTCAAAATATACAATAAGGAGTCAACATTTAACATCACATTATAGGTCCAATACATGAACTTTCTATCCCGACATCATTAGGAAAGAATGTTCTTATTAAAAATGTGGTTCAAGCAATATCAACTACTCACATTATGTGTTGTTTCCTATTTCCAAAATTTCTATATCAAAAGACATATAGTTTAATCAATAACTTTTGGCGGGACAGTAAAGAAGACAAAAGAAAGATTCATTTGAAGAGTGGAAATTTTTATACAAAAATAGAGGATAGTGGCATGGGTTTCAAAAATTTCAAAGACTTTAATAAAGTCACATTTGCTAAAAAAATTGGAAACTTATAGATAATTTAGAATCTCTCATCTGTAAAGCTCTTCAAGCTAAATATTATCCTAGGAGTTAGTTTTTGGATGCTAATCTTAGGTATAAACCTAGTTTTATATGAAGAGGTACATTGAAAGAATCTTTGATTGTAAAAAATGGTGGTGGTTGGGTTATTGGGAATATCAACCATATCAATGTGTGAGTTGATAATTTGATCCTATTTAAATTCAAGTGTGAGTGATTAGACATGCATCTTAGGAATAGAAGAAATGTTAGATATATAAGAAAGATGACTGATATACCCGTTATTTTAAAGTTTTTGATTAAGATGTGGTGTCAATGCTTCTTAGGGATCTTAGACGTTTAGCCCATTGATGTTTGTGTGCTCCCCAAGACTCTCCAGCAAGTGGTATCAAAGTTATTGGTTAGTCTTACATCGACTAAGAATTGATACAATGTTGGATATATAAGATATGTGATCCATATACTCATTGTGTTAAGGTTTTGAGTGAATATGTAGTGTCAATGTCTCTTAGAGATCATGTACGTTTAGTCCATTTCTCTTGTCATGCTCCCTGTGACTCCCCAACAAATGGTATCAGAGCTATGGATCGACTTGGTGGGAAGAGCGGGAATGGAATATCCTAGTATAGGTCAAGTTTAGTGTTGTGGGTGACTCACACTTTATGAGGGATTGTTGGAATTCAAGTGTCAATGATTAATCCCACATTGACTTGGAATGGAAGAAATGTTAGATATATAATATAGGTGATCCATATACTCATTGTCTTAAGATTTTGGCGAACATGTGATGTCAAGGTTTTTTAGAGATCCTAAATATATGCTTGTTGCTATTGCCACGCTCCCCCAAGCTCCCTAATAGAGAGCTCAAATCAAAGGGATGAGATTCATTACGAAACAACAAAGAGGCTATTTAAAACAATTTTTTATTTATTTTGAAATTGATAAAATACGCAAAATCTATATTTCTAAATCAAAAGTTGCAGACAAATATGGTTAGGGTTATGAATTCAATAAAATTCGTTCATTATCTTGAAGAAGTCATTCTAAGCGTGTTGTTTCAAGTGTTGGGAAATAAACAAACATGAAAATTGAAAAATTTGAGAAAAAACCATGATCATTGTCTACTAACAACTATTGAATAAAACTATGTGAAAATATACAGACTTATCTAAAACCCCTTATGATCTCCAATACACTCACACTCTCCAAAACAAAAATTTAAACTACATTTCACAACACTCTAACACTAGATTACCAGATAAGAGAAAAGAATCTAATACAAGTTTAAAGTTTTTCTAATTGGTGCAATTTGTAATGAAGAACTAGAGTCATATATATAGGCTTGAGCTCTCTCTTCCTTTATGATTTCAAGCAATGTGTAACTTCCTCAAATACTCAATTTCAATCATACCTAATAATCTACATCTTGATTACAATTGATGCATCTGTAACTCTCATTGTCTACACTAACAATCAAAGTTCAAAAGAACTATGATACTTCACGATAAAAAGTATACTTCACTTAAAGCTAAACTGCATAGCGAAATTCCACTTGAAGGTAAACCAATCCAAGAATTTCCACTTATAGCTAAATCACTTCAAGAATTTCTTCTACATGCCAAAAACTCAATTGAAAGTTTATCGTGCAACTTACATGTTGGCTTTATCATGCAGTTTGTCAATAATTGAGATAATATCACATGACATCTTGCATCAATTTTAATCAATGATCGTGTGCTATTCAACATCTTGTATAATTCCAATTGTATCAACACATCATTGACTTGACCTTTAGCTAAGTCAAAATTGATTCTTTCATCAAATTTCTCTATCTCAATCTTCAGCGGAACTTGACATATTTCAACTGTGCACCACGTAGGTTCCCATGAAAAAGAGTTCAGTCACAAATGACTACTTAATTACCAAGTATTTCTTTAGCTAAAACATTGCCGAAATAACACTTCTACAATATAATATTTTTTTTTATGATGTGGAAGATGAGCAAAACTGCAACCATAAAGCTTACTAAAAACTATATTTTCGTAGACATAACCAAAAGGTTTCATACAGTTGTTAAATAACAATCAAAACACAAGTAAAAATCATGATCATGATCAAATGGCAATCATAGAATAACACTATATGAAAATTGTTATAATACATAGACTTCTCTCAAACCTCCCACGACTTCTAGTAGATCTACACTCTCTAAAGTAAATATTTAAATCACGTCTCACAATACTCTAACACTAAAGTAGAAGAGAAAAGAATCAGATACAAGCTTAAAGTGTTTCTGACTTGTATAATTTGTAATGAATAACTAGAGTCATATATATAATCTTGAGCTTCCTCTTTCTTTACAATTTCAAGCAATGCGAGACTTCTTCAAATTTTCAATTTCAACCAAACCTAACATAAATTCCTATACATTATCGTTTCTATTTCCTAAAGCCCTTGGTAGGCTCACAATAAAGAGTTCTTTGAGAAGATTTCAATACATGTTAGTGATTCAGTGTAGAAAGCCATGCAATGCCTTGAAAGCTATAAGGATGATTTAAGTGTCGTCTCTATTTTACCTGCATTTGCCCTCGACATAGTATTCTCCATCTGGGACTTTATGGATCCCCCTTCTTGGCCCATCATCTTGTAATTAACTTAGCCATTGTTGGGGCCTTACTTCATAAAAATATATCTAATACCGGATTAGTCTAGTTTTTTATTTACTCAACAATATTTTAAAATGATATTGAAATTGATATAAAAAAAAAAATCAAAATTGTCTCTTTGTTTGTATTTTTAAAGACTATAACAATATTAAATTATAGTAATTTGAAAGTACATTTAAAATTAAATAAATAAAATTAGAAATGCAAGACGAACCAAATTAAAATTTTGTAATTCTAAGAATAATATTGCTCTATGATTTCAATTATTAAATTGAATATTTATTCATTAATTTTTTTTATATACCATTATTAATAATGATGATAGTTGATTTTCTGCATTATCACACGAATTTACACAATTAATAATTATATTTAATCGAAATCGAATAATTTAAATTTAAATATATTTTAATTTAAAAAAATAAAATTTATCAATTATAAATTATAAATAATCTAATTTCAATTTAACGACTAGACAATCCTACTAGTACAGTAACTACAAACAAACCAATTCCATTAATTTACAATTTATAATTTTTTTTTAAAATAGTTTACAATTTATAATGAAGCGGTGTTGAGTTTGGTTCTACGAGGTTTTCTAGAGATTTTATTTTTCTTAATTTATTTAATTAGACAAGGGTTTCTAGAAATGAGTTTGGTGTTTATCCAAAAGAGGAAAGCTTCGAGCTGTAAATGTATAGGCACTGTTTGCAATGACTATGAAGTGAAGCAGAATGAATATATATAATATTATTTTATAATATAGTCACATAACCATAGGAATCTTCATTGTTGGGGTGTGGAGTGTGAACTGTTAAGGACAGGCTCTCGTGCTTCTCGTACTGTACTACAAAATTATATTATAAACTACTAAGCTACAAAATAGGCTTTTGGTAACTACTTTTTTTTCTTGCATGTCATTCACATCTTGGTATATCTAATTGACATGTGGTTTTTGACGAATTTTTTTTGAGATAAAAAGTAGTTTTTATATATTTAATAAAAGAGTTTAAAATAACTTTTTTAAAAGAAAAAAATATTAAAAATAGATAAATAGTACAAGAGATATAATTTTCCCGTATTGATAATATAAATATTCCTCCAAATACAACATTTGTCTATATATAAATAGAAAGAAAAAGAAAATAAGACATCACACCTTATTGACCGAAGAGACATAAAGAATATTTATAATTTAAAGAGGTATAGTAAAGAAGTATAGCCTGATGAGACTTGAAAACATAGGGTAAGTTTGAAGAAGTTGAGTGAAGAAATCACAAATTTTAGATAAATTAAGTTAAGAATACTCAAAACTAGATAAACTAAGTTTAAAATATTCAAAATTTGAATTGATCAAAAATTAATACTACATAAGAATTTTTAAAGTATGAAAATAGAGTTACATATTATATTCTATGTGTTAATAGGGATTAAATCGTTCAAATGTAAAATTCTCTTAATAAATAAAAGATTTGATGTATCAATTTTTTGATTGTAAATTAATATAAAAAAAATAATAATTTAAAATAACCGTAATATAAAATAAGGATAAAAAATGCATTTTTATTTTTTTAAAATTATTGTGATTTGTTGTATACTTCTATTTATTTTCTCAAAAGTGTATATAAAATTACAATAATTTTCAAAAAGATAAAATGTATTTTTTAACCATCTTATTTTATTTTGTAATTATTTTAATTAATAATTAGAGTTAACAATTATTTTAATTTTTTTTTTAAATGAGCAGATAATTTTTTTTTTAAAACATGAACTACAATTTTTTTAAGAAAAATAAATCCAAATAATCATAAAAAAATGTGATTATGATTTTTGAAAATTTCAGAAAAAATTAAAGTTAAAACCACTCTAAATGGACCTTAAATAAGTATCAGATAATTAAGAGAAAAGGATTGGAATAATTGTCTTCTACTAATATAGTCAATCCTATTCCTCGTACATAATATATAAAAGATATTACAAACAATAGTGACTCGTCACTATTTTTGGTCATAGTAAATGTGGGTCTATTGGTGGTCATACAAAAAAGTCAAATTGATAAGGCCCAACACATTTGTAAGGCCCTACACATATTAAATTTATCTCTATCAATTTTTTTTTCTAATAATAAACTATAGGGTAAATGTACCTGTGTTCCTTTTATTTTACTAAAATAAATTTTTAGTCTCTTTAATTTTTAAATCGATTTTATGATTTCTTATTAACTGATTTTTGAGATTTTTTGGTCCTTTGCCATTTTTAATGTGACATTCTTATTAATAACATAATACTTTGATCAAATTTTTGAATTATATAAAATATTATTTATATAATATTTTTATTAATTTTATTTATATATTAGAAATTAATTTATTTTAATTAGTTATATTTGAATTTTACTTATTTTATTTAATATATTTTTAGTAATTTAAAATTTTATTTACTTTATTATAAAAAAAATTAATATTAATTTTAATACTTAAATTTATTATATATTTAACATTTTTTTAATTAAAATATTTAAAATGATTCATGACAGTCACGTGATATCCATCATGAGGACAAGTTAAGAGTGTTGGTATTAGTCCAATACCCACACCCAAATGCCAAACCCGCCCTCCTAATAAAATATATATAATTCTTAATTTTTTTTTATATACATATCTGTAACTTTTTATTTAATTTTAAACATTATAAAATTTAATCTTCTCTCTAAAAATACTTAATTATAGTATAATTTAATTTATTAATAAATAATAAAAATTTATAATATTAATTATAGTAAATATCATTTTTCAATTTATTATTTTATTTATATGGGTAGCTGACGAGAAACGAGAATCGAGAAACTAAATCTCTTAAAAAAATAGAGAAAAAAATAGAGAAGGAGATTAAAGTTTTAATAGGACAAGAAATATAAATAGATACAAATTTTTTTAATTAATCGAAAGTCAAAATCAACAATACAAAATTTACTTCCGATTTGATCCGTTATAAATTATTATACTCATATATATAAATTTGTCTCTCTCAAAAAAAAAAATATTTTATAGTTTATCATTGACATAAAAATTGAGTGCATTAACTTAATTCCCAACATAAAGAGAAAAAAAAGTGTCCAGATCCTTAATGCATTTATTACTCATTTGAACATGAACATGTTCCTTATTATTATTTTTACTAAGAAGCTATTATTTGCTCAATAATCTTTTTTTGGAGAGTCTTGGGTTTTCTCATCCATAACTTGAGTCTCACAAACAATATCAACTATAGCATCAAATGTGTCCTTTATTCCAATTATTGCACCATTTTCACCATTTCCAAGTTTTCTTCTTTGTTCCACTTTGAACCAAGATCTCTTTGTCACATCCTTAATGAACAGTTCACATGTTTTGGCCATCACCATATAAGCCTCATCTGTTTTCATAATGACATTATTATTGCCCTCCTTCATCATCTTCTTAACCATAGAGATAGGAAAATTGAGAGTTTCCAAATCACTTGTCTCATCAACTTTCTTGAATTGTTCTTCCCTCAAATGGTTTGGATCCATATTGCTTCAAAGTTCTCTTTGAACACTTTAGATTATTAGAAGAATAATAATGAAAAGTAGAAATTAAACATATTAAGAGTATATAAAGTTGTTATATATATTATAAGCAAAATTTTATTAAAATAAGTATAAAAAATACTCCAACCTTTATATCAAATAGGGAACTTGATCTTCTCAACAACAACAAAAATTTGGTAACTTGATTTTTCAACCACATTAGATGTGTAAATCAAATACATAATCTTTGTTGAGA
The DNA here is from genome assembly GCA_037974835.1 of Cicer judaicum. NCBI lineage: Eukaryota > Viridiplantae > Streptophyta > Magnoliopsida > Fabales > Fabaceae > Cicer > Cicer judaicum. The sequence continues at coordinate 4,989,559 of JBBPBS010000170.1, forward strand.
CAAATCATGTCTTTTCTTTGATGGTGGATAAAATGACACGTAAAATAAATTATGTTTGTGAAAATAAATATAATAAATAAAAAGATTTAAACTCGTAGAAATTTCGAAGAATAAAATATTTAAATTTATAGTAATAGAAAAAATATCACAATAACACATATAAAAATTATATAAAGGGAAATAAGAAGTGTGAACTATTTTAAGTGCTATGAAAATATCTTTCATGTGATGTATGTACCCTTGTGTTGAAAGGTTTATTACCTGCAATGAAAATAGAACAAGTCTCTATCCGTATGTTGCTGTGTTGATAGTAATCCTTTCTTGACCAAACATTAGAAAGGAACTTAAGAATGAAGATCTATGTAAGGATGCCATGTATTTATACTACACAATTATACATAAAAATATATTAAATTTAACAAACTTTGAATGTAATAAATATTTGTAATAATTATTTTAATAAATGCATTTTATATCACTTCTTTAAATAACTAAATATTTCTATTTTTAATATATAATTAGAAGGTACATTTATACCTTCTAATTATTATTACATGCACCACTTTATCTTCCAATTTGCTTTAATGTTAATTGTAAATACACCTATAATTAACAAAAGATAATTTATTAAATATTTTATATTCTCTTTTGTTCATACATTTTTAAATATTCAAATGAATTACTTATTGTAGTATAGCGAGATTTTTTTTTTTTCAATAATATTGAATATATGTTTTCATCATTTTTTATGAAATAAAGTTTAGGGTGAGGGGTGAAGGTTTAGTCTAAGGTAGAGAATAATTTTTAAGTGAACGGAACATTTACAATGAGATTTACTCTTCCAATGATAATAGGGCGATTCTAATGTCTATTTTTTTTTCTTCTTTTAAATAGTCTAGTGACTAGAGTTACACATTTTAAATGTAAAAAAAATAAAGAATATCATGTTATACTGAGACCCTTACATATCAATGTTTTATTTTACGAAACTTTATAATCTATTTTTTTACAATTAAACCAAAACATTGAAGTTAGTAAAATCAGTTATATTGAATTAAATATACAACTTTTTGTCAAATAAAACCTTTAATATTAAATTTATTCAAAGATATTAAGTTGGGTAATTATTATTTACAAAATACTATATCTATAATCTTTTCTTTTAATTATCGTTTTTACAATGTTTATACAAATTAATGAAACTATTAAAGTTTAAACTAAATAACATCTGCGATTTCTTAAATTAATTTTAGTTAACGTTTGTTTTAGTTTTTTATTTA
>JBBPBS010000170.1:4994077-5005922 GCA_037974835.1 Cicer judaicum
AAAAGAATATTTATGTATTAAGAAATTTTTAAAAAAAAAAACTTTTGCTACATAAAGTTGAAGGAAAAAAATTGAAAGAAATAAAAAAGATAGTTTGTATAAAGTATACAGGTAGGATTATAAATGTGAGTTACACGAAATTTTTTTCTTTCTTAAGAGTAAAAATATTAATTTTTCCTCAAGTTGTAATTAATAGTTTATTGATTCATTTCTTTTATCATATTATCGAAAAAGTTTTATATTGAATAGTTAGTATAACTAATAATAAATAAATTTACCTATAAACCAATACTTCAATTGAATAATACAGATTATTAAAATTAATGAGAAGTTAATAAAATTTTGTGACTTACAAATTTAAATAAATTGATGATACTTATTATAGCTGTCAATTTGACAAACTCCTTAATTATTGACTCTAGTCCATATTTTGAAGGGGTCAAAAAAATTAATAATTTAAAATGTCTCTAAAAATAAGACCCTTTAAACTAAAAGCTCCCTAAATTTTTATGGGTTTAAAGGGCTTCCAGACTCACTTTTTTCTATAAAAATCTTTCAATTTGTTTCTATAAAAATGTTTAATTTTTTTTGATAAAAATTTCTGATTTTTTTTCGATAAAGAATATCCGATTTTTTTTCGATAAAAAATGTCTAATATTTTTGAATAAAAAATATTCGATTGTTTTCAATAAAAAATTTTCCTTTTTTTTCGATAAGAAGTTTTCAAACTTTTTTTTTATTTTTTTTATAAATATTTTAAAAAAAAAAATATCAAAATTAACAAAAATATTAGGGCTTATAGACAGTCCCTTCTCTTATGCCCATGAAATAATGATAATAAAGATATAATAAAATAAAAAATTTAAGAGAACTTTGTAGTAGAGGTTTTTTTTTTACGACTCTAGTATTTACGATAAATTTAGTAGTGACACAAGTATAAAATGCAAGAATGGAATTTTAGCGCAAGTAATTAATCATACGTTGGAGTATTGTAAACTTTCGAGACAGAGTATTTTACTATTTTGCTATCACTTTTTTATAATAATAAAATTTTAAAAAATATTTTGAGTAGTTTATCATAAAAATCGTTTTTTAATTTTACAATACATAACAAATGAGTAGAATCATTCATTTATTGAATATATTAAAAATTATATTAAAATTTCTGACAATGCATATCTAATTTATTGAATATAAGAATCATTTTCTTAACTTCTATTAGTTTAATGTAACCTACAAATAACTTTTGCACCTAACCTTCAAAATTCAAGATGATACTATTGTGGTCCAGGAAGTGCCTCACTCTAGAGGATATGGAATCTTGGGAGAAAATTAAACAAACACCATACATGAAGGGAGAAAATTTTGTATTCTTAAAAAAAAAAAAACTTCATAGATTTTTATGTTTATGGCTTCTCATGAATTGCACAAAATATTGACGTGTATGAATATTAAACAAACACCATACATGAAGGGAGAAAATTGACATTAACCAATTATATTTTTTTGTTTGCTATTGTGATTTAATATTTCATAATAATAATCATTTTCGATAAAATATCAATGAGGTAAAAAATACTAATGAGAAGAATTTACAAGATAAAAATAGTAAAATAATTAAAAATAGAAGATCTAATTAAAATTATAAATATTAAGAAATTAATAATTCATATCTTCGATACTAATTAATCCATCTCATATATTAAAATTTTGGTATAACATGGTTACCTAATAGTATATGACACTCTTATTGTTGTAGAAAAATAATAAAAAGACAATTTCAAACAACACAAAGAAATCAAAAGACATTCTATTCTAGTAACTTAAAGGAAAATTGAAAGCCCTGCAATTCCTTCTAATTTCTCCCTCATTTCCAACCAAAACATCAATACTTCCCATCTTTCTCATAGCAATTTCAAAGCTATCCCAAAACATTAAATTATCTCTTGCATAACTCCAAACCAAGTCACTAGAAGAAGGATCCAAAGCAAGTTGTTGATCAATTTCAAGTATCCCTCTATTTTCAACTATTTGATTGTAAAATCCGTTGTCAAATTCAAAAGGTGTTTGTTGATCCAAAAACACACAAGTTTTATTCCCTTTAGGGTTAAAAAATGATCCACATTTTTTAACCAACATAGCATCTAAATTAGGATCCATTGTAGGGTCAATTTCTCCATTATTAAAACTTGATAGCCTATTTTGAAAGAAGCTACATTTGGAACAACCAACAGTGTGTGCTCCTATAAGGGTCACCATGTCTTCTAATGTCAACCCTTTTGAGTTAAAAAATTTGAGAGCTTGTGACACATTAGCAAATGGACCAGGAATTAACGACGCTTTAGAAGCATTGGATATTAAACCATCTCTTCTTCCCGTGAGGACTCGATATACTTTCCCATTCGCTAATGCCACTGCGTCTCTTGTCGCAATTGCTATGATATCTGCGCACGAAACTGTTTCGGGACATTCTTGTTCTAAGAAACTTTTAGCCTCGTCAATTAGGTCGAATCCTCGAAGGGTTTTGCTTGCTTCTGCATCCTTCTCTGATGTCCTGTTTTTTGTTGGATCTATTAGTATAGAAGCGTCACAACCCTGAAATAGAAAATTTCAATTGTGCGACCAATTTTGTATTTAAGTTTTTGTAATTCGAGACATATTCAATCAAAATCAAAGTTTTCATATTTAAATTTTAGCGAAACATATTTAAAGAAATTTAAACATAAACTAAAACTCAAAATTTGAATAATTTAATTTTGATTGAATAATATGAAGGAATATACTACGGAACACGAAATTCGGACTCAATTTTGTTTATATTGATAACATATATTAAATCAAAATTGATCTACTATATATATTGCTTAAAATGTGAATAAGAATATGAACAATTAACATGAAAAAATAAAATAAATTGGTTCTTACATCGACAATGCAATCATGATAGTGCAAACGAAGCAAAGCAGCAACAATAGTCTTATCATTTTGGTAATAACTTTGCACAATCTCACTTACAATACTCTCAGCTTGTGGACATGTAAAGCCATAGAAACCAACGGTTAATTCACCCAATGTTAAAGGAAAGACAAAGAAGAAAATCATTAAGATAGTGATGAGCTTCATTTTGTGTGTGTTGTCTATGGTTTCCACTTTGATCCTCTTGCAAATGTTATATTATCTATTAATTAACTATGAAACTAATTAAGAATTTTAGTGGTGCTTGCCAATCAAGAGTTTCCTTTTTTTATTTTTTCATTTAATTAATTTTACTTGTTTTTGAAATTTTTAGTTAAGCTATTAAAAGATACTAATGCATATTTTGTTCGGTTGCTTCAATATTGACATTGCTTACACCTATTTCTTTTTACATATAATTAAATTAATAAATGCTTTGATTATGACAATTAGCTACATTATTTACTTTGTAGTGTCATTTTCCACCTAACTTTCTTTGTTTATTCATTGGGAAGGTTAGTTATTATCAAATAAAATATTCTTCTCTTCGCATTGTTTTTTTGGGATAAAAATGTAGGTGTAGAAAATGTATTGCATACTCTTAGACACTAACTAAAGCTGAGACAATAATTCGACTAATAACTATTCGATTCGATGAAAAACAAGAAAAAATGACTTTGTAATCAAAAATCAAATTGTTAAACCAATGTGGTCACCATCTTAATCACAATAAAGAAAACAATTGTTAATTTAAATTTTTAAGAAATATCATTGATTGTTATAGAATTTCGAATAATTTTTATATATTGATCTACCGTGAACCACTCATCGAAGTGGTCTGCCATATATAGCCTTATGTAAAAATAATTGTTGGTTTAATGGACGGATAAAAGAAAATTGATTTATTACAAATAAGAAAACTATTTTTCTAATTTTATTATTTTTTGCCCATAATATATCTTGTGCTTTGGATAGTGTTTATATTGTGAATATATTTATATTTGAATATTCCAAAAAAACTATGTTTTTCTCCATCGCCTATCATATTCCTCTTTGCATTTAGTTAATATGTGACTCTCTCCTAAGTACTTTCTCAAAGGAAAAATTCAGATGTAGCTCCCTACAATTTTTCAATCATAGTGGTATTCTTTCAATTTTCTTCAAATACAGTAAAATGATATATACTAAACATTTATTAAACTCTTCAAGACTATTTGTTTATACCTAAAAAAATTCTGAATTGTTATTTGAAAAATAAAAAAATGAGTCGAGTCAAATTAAAATCAGTCGAGGCAATTATGGAGCAATTTTGAAGACGTCAAATAAAAAGAAAGTGAAAGCTATTTTTTAGGACTCGTGATTAGAAAAGAAAAAAATAATACATTCGAGTATTAATTCAAGTCGAATAACGTAGAAATTGCATAGATATTTTTTATTGTTTGACTTAATATTCTCTAGAATAGTTAATAAAATCACATTCAAGGAACAAAGTTCATACCCCAGCATAATCATTTGAAGCAAAAGATATCAGTGATGATGAAATACATAAAATGTGGCTTTGAATGGAACAATCTAGTTCTTTCAATGAGTGCAAAAACTATTTGTTATAAATTTTTTTTTTTTTTTTTGATAAACTAACGTATTTTTTATCCGCTTTTATTCATTTAAATGGTTTTTTTCTACATAGAACTTTTTCTTAATTAATTTCTTTTTTTATCTCTAAGAATACTTGTTAGCCCGATTTTAATGCTATGTTTGATAGGAAAATAAAGTGAAAATAAAAAAAGAAAGTGAGAGAAAATGTTTGTGGAAAGAAAATGTAAAGAAAGTTAGTAGAAAGAAAAGTAACTTTTAATTTTTTAATATGAGTGAAAGTAAAAGAAAAGAAAACCTTTAATTTAATGATTAATTTTAATAAAAGATGTATTTTTCTTTTTTATGGAAGGTCCACTTTAAACCCTTTCTCTCTTTTCCTTCGTAGAGATGATAGCTTTTATCTTTGGATAGTTTTCTTTTCATTCTTAATTTGAAGAAACCAAACAGTGAAAAAAAATTGAATTTTGAGTTTTCTTTCATAGCCCTATCATTCCTCTATCTTTGACTGGTTTCAAACATAGTATTAAAGTATTGTTGTCTCTCAATAATATTATGTTACATAAAAAAATAAAATAAAAATTAAACCTTTGAAATGTGTCTCCATTTAAAATTTTAAAATATTAGTTATATAAATCAATATTTTTTATATATTTGACATTTTATTTATTATTAATTTATGTGAAACCAACCTTTGATAGTTGAATTCTAACAATTATTTGAATCACTTTTATTGACCTAAGATAATTAAGTCACAAATAGGTGATACTACACAAGTAAATATCTCGACTTTGTTTTGTAAAAAGATAATTTCTATCACAAAAGCAAGACTTCTAATATATTATTATAACGAATTTTGCTAAGTCAAAAAAGATAATCGCGTGAAAGAAAAAAAAAAAAGATAAAGCAAAAGTAAACGCGATAAGGAAAAAAAAAATTGCTTTATAAGAAGTGCACTTCAAAGATGACTTGGTCAGTGTATTGAATAATACATAAACTTTTGTAGTGAGGGCTCTCTCATTCACACAATGACTAAGTCAATTCACTTTATTTGGGATTTTAATTTCCAATAATATGAAGCACGTGATCTTAAATCAGCACCTAAGAAATTTATGTTGTGTAAAAGAATCTTAGAAAAAAATTTGCATAACAAATTTTGGTTTTCAAAGTTTTCGGTATGTAAAAAAAACATAGGTTGAGGGAAATACTTGTTTGGTGCAATTATAAATAAATACGTTTTGAACACATTTCCACAAATAAATAAAGATAAAAAAAAATAAAATGAAGTGTATTTTTGAGATAATTAAATTATATATATTTTTGTGTAAGTGTGTCTAAATACTATTTATTTATTTAAGATTTGACTCTTTTAAAATAAACAATTTACTTTAAATAATAAATATGACTAATAACTATTATTCACGTACTTCATAAATTTTTCACTCGAAATGAACTAAATCAATTTATTTATACTAGCACCTAAACAAATATATCTTCTTTTAAGAGATTGTTTTCTTATAGTTAATGTAATTAAGAAAAGATAACTTACTTGTACTTGAGGTGCATATTAAGGTAGAATATTTTGTCACATTTTAACTAAACTTTAAGTCAAACTAAAAGTTAGTAATTTTTAAAAATTGAGAAAATATTAAATTATTATTAATTAATTATGTTAGCAATATTAACCGTTTTACAACCAATTTATTCAATTATATCACTTGAAAAATTATTATTAAACTCTTACCATTAAATTGAAATTTTCTATAAGAGATATTATTATTTAAAGACTAGAAGGAAATGCAACTATCACTTTTTATTATTGGTTCACTGGCTACTCCAAAAATCATCAAAATCAAATAACAGAACTAAAAAATGGATTTAACTAAATCACTAAAATTAAATTACACAAATGATTCCATTAAGAACTATGCAACATACTAAACACACTTTCTATATATGAACAAAGCAAGCTTGATACAATGTTATCATGCTTGATACCTAATAAAGTCCATATAGAACATTTTCAGACTTCATTAGTATCATTGTTACATTAAATGATCATATACGAGATATGATCGGAAAATGTGTTCATAAGACAGACAGAGACATCTTTCACTTTACAAATCACTATCAGAGTTTATTCAAGATCTGTTACGCTTATTCTAAGAGTCTTTGGTACCAAACCACGCATTTCTAGTTTATCTTCAAGGATTGGTAAACCATTACCTGAGCAACAACTGTTACTAGAAGTTGAAGAAGGTGAAATGCAACCATTTGAACCAATTGAAACTGTTCCATTTCCATGCCAATATGATCCATGAACAAATTGCAATGGAATGTTTGGTGTCAAAATGTTTGTAACAGCGACCATCGGCGTGTGACGCCACTGCATTGAAGATTGAGCCATGGAACTAACATTGTTCCAACTTTGATTCAATGGAACCATCCATTGAGATGCAGGGTAACTCTGCAATGAATTTGACCTATTATATTCGGATTCGGATAATTCGTTTCCTCGAGTATAACCATTCGATACCGAAGATACACATAAGGATGATTCTTCCTCTTCACGAAAAGAAGCATCATGACTAAATTGACCAAATTTCAAGACAATTCCTTTATCCGTCGAGACATTTCGATACCTAGAAGAGTTCTCAGTATCGAAATTCTCGGTCGGATTTCCATTGGAAGCTGCTATCATTTGACGATATTGAGAAGCAATCTGTTTGTTCTTGCGTCTTCCAGAACCAACAGGAACACTTCTCATTGTTCCACCGGCCGTCCAATATCTATGACAATTTCTACAGAAATGTCGTGGTTGATTGACATTGTAATTATTGAAATAACAGAATTTCGTGTCGAAACTGTTGCATCTTGGACATTGAACAATCTTGTCCGGTTTTTTAAGGACTTTTTCTTGATCAGTGCTGCTAGTCTCCTTATTTTCTTCCAAAGTGATGGAATTATTAACTTTATATGAATTCTTTGAATTCTCAAAGTTTTCTGTGTTGAAAATTTCAACTCCTTTATGCTTTGTGTTACTGCAAGAATTCTATTAAATGTGATGCATAATCAGTGACACAAATTTGAGAATAACCAAGAAACAAAAATCATAGAGTATAATCAATTAATCATTATGTATGTTCATTTTCCTCAAACAAAAAACAAGATAAAGTATAATCTCAAGTTTCATTGTGAAAAAACAACAAAATTTCACCAAAAAAAAAACAGATATGTATCATAAAAAATGAAGCAGATCCAATTTGATATCAGAAGAAACAAAGCTACATTCTGAAGAAAGGAACCAAATTTTGTTATATTTTGATGTAAAAAGTCAATCACAAAACAACTTCACAAATTAACCTTTGAGACTCATGTATGTATAAATTGTCAACTACAAAGTTTAGACAAAAAATAAACAAATTTTACTATAATTCATTGTCTCAAATAATTTTTAGTTCTATTTTATTTATCTCAAAATCAAACTCTAAATTTCTAGAAAATCAAAATTCAATTCTGAATTTTGTTACAAATGAATATTAAAAAAAAAATCATTTAGAATAAATACTCTTCAAATTTTATATAATTTGAAGCTTGCAAAATATTCTAGAAACCCAATACATCTAAGTAAAAACATACTTAATTTCTTAAAATAAAAAAAATAAATAAATAAAAAATGTGTATTATTGGGTATGAGTATGACATATATATATATATATATATATATATATATATGATATGAATAGTTACCATAGGTGTAGTAGAGTTGGCCTGAATCTGACAACCCTTTTGAGAGGTCGCCGGAATATGATATTCCGGCACCGGAATCTTCTTACCAAAGAGCATGATACTAGAATCTTTAACACACATGTTGTTGTTTGTTTCACAATTCATTTTTTGTTGATGTTGTTGTTGTTGAAGTTTATGATATGGTTTTAATAGAGAAAGAAAGAAATAATAGAAAGGGAAATAGAGAAAGTGTTTGTGTAAAAATAAAGTAAGTGGCTTTAATTTGACAGAACTTTTGAAAGGGAAAACTTTGCACTAAAAACAACCCCACAAAAAGACTTTGAAAATTAAAAGTCACACTGCAAAAAGTACAAAAGAACATGAGCCATCATAGACACAGCAGTACAATTCTTTTATGCTTTTTTTTCTTTTCATTTCTTCTTTTATTTACTTTGGATTAGATTTAACTTTTATTTTTGGTTCGGATTTTGAGATATATTAATATTTTACTCTAAAAAATATTTACAGGAAATATCAAATTTGGCTATGTTTATCATATTTTTGTTATTTTCTATGTTTTTCTAACCTTAATAACTAAAAATTTACGCACTTAAGTATGGATAAATAAAAATTCTAAATTTAAATTTTTGTATATTAATATCCTTATAATTATAAGCGAATAATATTTGTTTAATAGATTATTTTCTATGTTATTGATACCACAAAAGTATACAACTTTCACTCCTAACTATAAATGCTATGACTTTTTGTTTACATATATTAGGAAATTTAGATAGTGAATTTTATTTGTCAATTATATTAATTGATGTTTCAAACATACTTTATATATACTTTTATATATTTAAAGTTGAGTGAATATATATTAAAAGATGCATCTAATTATAAATTTAAATAGAAAAAATGAATTTAATTATCATTTTGCATAATTTGAGCGATGATTTGATTATTAAAAAAAATTGACTGAGCTATTTACTTTTTTTATAAGCTAAAATCTTAAATATTTGTTGTCCATGTGATTCTCACTAATGTAAAAGGTGTGATTTGTGATATGTAAAAAATATTTATTTTTTTGTTTCCCTTTTCAATTTTCACACGGCCTTTTAATTATATATATAAAGAAAAAGTTCCCTTTACTCAAATAAATGAAAGTGATTTTGTTTGTCAAAAACAAAAGAAGAAAAGTGTTTTGATTAAAAGAAAAGTGTTGTTCTTTTTCTTTTTATAATCTTTAACATGAAAGTGTCACCGCGGTTGAAAACTTGAAATTGGAACATTGGACCGTACACAATTGAATAAAAATGCTTTAACTTTTTCTAAAGAAAAAAAGGCCTTCATTGAAACATTGGACCATATACAATTAAATAAAAATACCTTCCCTTACTAGACCAAAATAATAATAATATTACCCTCCCTTATTGCACCAAAAAAAAAATTACATTTTATTACCGGTTAATTCTTTTTTAGTCTTGCTACTGAATTCCTTAACAATAACTCTTAAATTTTTAAAATATTAAATGTATAACTTTCAGTACACTTTAAATAAATTATTTCTATATTTGAAATTTTAAGAAGGGAACTATGATACTAATTATTATTTGTCTTTTTTTAATTGCTTTTAAATATGATTGATTATATGTCTTATCTTGGTTAGTGAGCCTAAGTTCAAGTGAAGTGACACTAACATGGAAGAGTAGAATATATTTATCATTCTAATAATTTATTAGACGGTATTTTTGAATTATAATTTTTAAGTTTAGTTATAGTGCGCAAGAAACAAAATATTAGAATTTTAATTTAAATGTATATAATTAGTTCAGTCGCATTTGAACGCAGAAATAAGTATATGTTTAATTTTACAATATTTATGTTGTAAAAGGAAAAGAAAAATTTCACCTTAAATTACAATATATTAATACTTTATTGAAAATAATCTATTTTGCAATATTATATTCACTAAAACAAATTGTATTAGACCTACAAATATGTGTTGCTAATTGTATTTATCCCTCTAACTTACAAATTGTATTAGTTATAAGGATAAATATTCATATCTGTCGTTAAGTTCAATTCAAACTATTATATTGTAGTTATGGTACCATTAATGTCATCTTGTAAGGTGATATAATGTCTCATATCATCTATAGTAAATTAATGCTCCAAAATGATTTGAGATTGTAACATTCATCAATACTATTCCTAGTAAATAATAATTTATATTATTATTCGTCTTTGCGATTTAACTATGATTTATTATGGATTGGTATGGCAAAAACACAAGAAAAATAAATAATAATGTCTACTCTTTCTAATTATTTTTATGAAAAACAGTTAGATTAATAAAAGTTAATGTATTTAAATTATTTAAATACACTAAATTTTATTGTTTTAGTCGTTTATATCATATATATTAAGAAGTTACTATAAATAAAAAAGTACTAAAGTATATAATTTGAGAATAATGTTTTGAAAAAAGTAATTATTTATACATAGTAAATTAAAAAATCATATTTATTTTAAAATAATTTTTTATTAAAATTATATTTACTAAAGTATATGTATGACAATTTTTATGAATATATAAAATAACAAATGAGTAATATTTGTTCTTCAAACACGTTGAGTTCAAGGTAAAATAACACGTTGTACTTTTATTTTTATTTTTAATAACATTCAATCATTATTTAAAATAATTAATTTTCTTTTTTTTTTCTACTTCTCTTCTACGTGTGTTATAATACTAAACGATATATTTAAAATATTTTTGTTCATATTTTTTTCCCTCACAGTATTAATATTTTAAAATCAATAGTAATAAAAAAATGGTGAGTCTGGGGTGGTGACAGGTGGCAGATGAGTCATGAAAAGAGTGAAAAATAAGAGCCAAGAAAAGAAGTAGTGGCTAAGAACGGTGGTGACGTAAGAAAGAGAAAGAGAAAAAGGATAGATTCGCTTTTTACGCCGCCATCAATGTCTTTCACAGATTGGTGCTCAACACATATTGGGTGGGTCCTATGTACTTCTCTTCATTTAATGCTGTTTGGTATACACTGTTACTTTCAATTTTTCTTTAACTTTACCTACTATTGTTTTTCAATGAAAAATTATTATTATGTACACTTTATAAAAATATAAATTGATGATATTTCTAAAACAATAAAAACAATTCATAATAGAAAAAAAAAATTTTAAAATTTAAACAACTTTGCATGAATTATTATCTTAATGATAAAGACAGTGACAACTATTAATTTGAAATTTAATTATAGTAAATAATTCATTTTGAAAAATAAAATTAGTAATATTAATATTTGATAAAAAATTAAGTTTTGATATTATATGTCTATAAATAATCAATAATAAATTGTTATAATATTAATTTTATTTTATTTATATTTTATTAACTTTTTACTTAAACTCAAATTTATGATTATTTTCTTAGGCAAAAATTTCATTAACTTATATTTTTTTAAAATACCATCAATTAAAATTAAAAATTTAAATTACTTTTAAATATTATTTCGCAATAGAACACCTATGAGCATAATCT